>JXSR01S029008.1:4220-19200 GCA_000969725.1 Ophiothrix spiculata
TTAAAAAAATCATATAATAAATGAGCAACAATGCCGCGAAAAATCGTTCTAATTAATACGCTCTCTCTCAAGGAGATGAAAAAGTATGCCAAAAAGCATGGATATCGAGGTTACTCACGCATGAAGAAAAACGACCTCTTAGAATATCTGAAAGGACCTCCACCCCTTACGAGAAAACAACTTGCAAAACAACTTGCTAAAGAAAGGAGACAGAGAGGATATTATAATGTGAAAGAGTTGAAAGGTCTTGCGAGAAATGCGAGTCTTAGAGGATACTCAAAGCTAAAAAAAGCTGATTTAAAAAAGTATTTGAGGGAAAATTATGTTTTACTGGATATTCTTGATGAATTTCAGAATTATAACCTCGCGGAACCCGCAAGAACTCTTCGCCACCCCTTCAAAATCCGAAAAGAATCATCGGCTCTTAATAAATTTGCTATTCAGTACGTGATAGATGGAAAACCTGAATATGATCCAAAAAGTTTTTTGTCTACCGTGAAGAAGAGCGTGATTAGTCTTTTGAAAAACAATCGCCAGACAAAAACAAAACTTCGTCTTAGATGTATATTGAAAAAAACTGATTTAGAAACGGGACATGTTGATCGCGTAGAACGACCATTTGACTCTGGCGACAGCAACACACCCGATGCAATTTTAGAAGCCACCGATCTTGATGAGCAATACGCAAAATGGAAGGGTAATATTTTGGAAAAAATAGTGAAATTTCAAGATCAAGGTAGCGGTTGGGTGTTTGACTCAATCGTGTCTTTAGAAATTCATACGACGATGTACAAACCGATGGGAGGTTCTTCTTACATTCCACTTCCAGAGAAGATAGCTAAAAAACAAGCGATCATCAACATGATCAACAAAGACGACGAATGCTTCAAACATTCAGTCACTAGAGCGGTATATCCAAAAGATACAAACCCGCAACGAATAGACAAAAATCTGCGTAAAAATGCTAAAAAACTCAACTGGGAAGGAATTCGGTTTCCAACACCTCTCAAAGACATTGACAAATTCGAGATAAATAATCCATCTATTTCAGTTAACGTTGCGGGTCTTGATGAAAACTTGAACGTATACCGGCCATTCTCACGAAAGTGACTCCACTTGAGTTGGAAAAATCGAAAAAATAAAGTTTCATAAAAGCATCTTCAATTAACTTTTTTTATTAGCTAGTATATTAAGTATCATGGAACCACAAAAGTTACGAACACCACTATTCTTATATTTTTATACAAGAACTTTCAAATTTAGCATATACAAGAATAGGAAGAGCTATCAAACAAGTTCCTGTCCTGCCCTATTTGAGGCAACAATTAAAATAAAATTGCTCAATTACTTCGAGGGGCAACTCGGAGAACCCTAAAATTGACATCAGAAATAAATTCAAGGATCTTCATAATTCTGCTTCTTGCATTGGATAACGTAATATACATAACGTAATATACATTTTGACGTTTAACTATCCCTCAAATTAAGATAGTCACATATAGTGCTGGTTATTTTGGCTAATCATGGTCAGGGGATGAGGGCCTATGGCTTGATATGCATAAAAGTAGTCTAGACTCTTGCATAACTTAGATTTGGTGATAACGTAATATACATGCTTAAAACGGTCGCAATAAATTTTGGAATATAATTGTTTTTAAAAGCCAAACTTATGAGTATAGATTTTCAATGTTATGATTTACAAATGTACACATATGTTAGCCTTCAAGTTATGCAAAAAGTTGTATGGTTGGAGTTCACTGTGATCTTTGGAATCGAGATAGTATATGGATAACGTAATATACACTGATTTCGCGGAAACCCTATACTGGTTTCTTGTGGCTTACTGGGAAATACAACTTTCAAAATGGGTAATTATCTGATATTATTGATGCATTTGGAGAAATAAACCACATGGGTATGAACAAGAAAATGTGTTTTTATGATGTATCTATCACTATAAAATAGATGCCTCTTGCAAAGACATGCCATTTTTGCCTAATTTGGTGTCTTCTGGGAGCAAAATGACCAAGATAACGGTAAACAAAGTATAGAAAACTATATATGTCCGCGTAGAGCTCACCAAGTACTACACGAATATGAGCATGTTTACTTATTTTAAGCAAAACACAGAAATTTTCAGACCAAAGAACGATATATCGCTACTGGCGTCATTTTCGTGAGAATGGCCGATACCCCCTAAGAAGGAGTAAATATCGTGGACGTGAGCAAAAAATTAACCTTCTTCTAATTTCGGACTCTGCAAAAAAGCATTACTGCTTAATCAAGAACATGAGCAGCTTGCTATTTGGACAAGCTTCCAAAAAGCACGAGAAGAAATATTATTGTCATAATTGTTACGCGCCACACCCTTGCGAAAAGCGTCTCAAAGTGCATGAAGAACTATGCTATATTCATGAAGAAGCAAGAGTGGAAATGTTTGAAAAAGGAGCGTCTCAAAGTTTTAAGCACTATTTTAAAGCTCAACAGGTACCATTTGTCGTCTATGCAGACTTTGAATGTTTTACAAAACCGATTGACACGTGTCAACCACCTCCGATTAATTCTTACACGAAAAATTTCAGCACCACAAACCTTCCGGTTTTTGTTATTACGTCAAATTTTTCGATGATTCTGTATACGTTCAAGATCCCGTAATGTACGTCAAAAAATCTGAGGATGAAGACGTAGCTCAGATTTTTGTAAACAAATTAGAAGAAAATATTCGAGAAATTTACCAAAAATTTAAATTTCCCGAAAAAATGATTTTTGGATCTCGCGAGAAAAAAATATTCGAAGAATCAACCCATTGTCACATTTGCAAACTTTCTCTAACCCCCAAAGACGAGAAAAATTGCACCGTTCGTGATCACTGCCATTTCACCGGCAAATTCCGAGGAGCCGCACATAATTCATGTAATATTGCGTACAGAAAACCGAAGTTTTTCCCAGTTTTTTTTCACAATCTCGCGGGGTACGATGCTCATCTTTTCATCAAAAATCTCGGTAAAACCAAAGGCAAAATTGATTGCATTCCCAACAATGAAGAAAAATATATTTCATTTACGAAACAAATTGTCGTTGACACATATGTCAAAGCCGAAGTAGACGAAGTAGACGAAGTAGACGAAGTAGACGAAGCTGAATGCAAGCAAAACAAAGTAATAGAAGTAAAACGCGACATTCGATTTTTAGACTCGTTCAAATTTATGTCATCCGGATTGAACAAGCTGGTATCCAATCTTTCCGAGTTTCCAGAACTTGAGAAAAATATGAAAGCTATTTATCCAGAGAAAGATTTACGGCTTTTGACCAGGAAAGGAGTATTCCCATACGATCACGTAAATTCTCTCGAAAGGCTCGAAGAAACTCAACTCCCACCTAAGAAAGCTTTTTACTCTAAGCTAAATGATGAGCATATTTCAGACAAGGATTATCGACACGCCCAAAATGTGTGGAAAAAATTTGATCTCAAAAGCATGAGGGGCTATCACGATCTTTACCTTCTTACCGACGTACTTCTTTTAGCCGATGTATTCGAGCAATTTAGAAAAGTTTGCTCGAAAAATTACGAGCTAGATCCAGCTTGGTATTATACCGCCCGGGATTATCCTACGATGCCATGCTCAAAAAACTGGAATCTCGTTGGAGCTTTTAACCGACATTGACATGCACATGATGATTGAAAAAGGTGTACGTGGAGGCGTGTCGATGATTTCTACAAGGTATTCCAAGGCTAACAACAAGTACATGTGAGTCGACTATGATCGTGATAGTCCGTCGAAGTTCATCCAATATCTGGATGCTAACAATCTATACGGATGGTCGATGTGTCAAAAATTGCCTGTGGGAGATTTCAAATGGATGACAAGCGATGAAATATCCAATTGGACCGAACAAGACGAAGTTCCATGCATTTTAGAGGTAGATCTCGAATATCCTCGCGAGCTGCATAAGCTTCATGATGAGTATCCCGTGGCTCCAGAAAGAATCATTGTCGGCAAAGTGGAGAAATTAATTCCGAGCCTTAGAGATAAGGAAAAATACGTGATTCACCATTCAGCCTTGAAACAATGTTTGAAACTTGGATTAGTCTCGAAAAAAATCCACCGTGGAATCAAATTCAAAGAATCGGATTTTATGAAAAAATATATCGAATTGAACACGCAACTTCGCACCCACGCCACGAATGAATTTGAGAAAGATTTTTTCAAACTTATGAACAATTCTGTGTATGGCAAGACTCTGGAAAATGTTCGAAACCGAGTCGACATTCAGCTAGTCAACACCGAGAAGAAGGCCTTAAAGTTATCGGCGAAAACGAACTTTAAGCATTGTACGGTATTCGATGAGAATCTGGTAGCCATTCACATGAAAAAAACTAAAATTATATTCGACAAACCGAATTATCTAGGTATGAGCATCCTCGATATTTCAAAGACCAAGATGTTTGATTTTCATTATAATTTTATCAAGCCGAAGTACGGTGACAAGGCAAAACTTTTGTTCACAGATACAGATTCACTAGCCTATGAAATTCAGACCGAAGATTTTTACCGCGATATTAAACCAGACGTGAGAAAAAATTTTGACACGTCAAATTATCCAGAAAACCATCCATCTGGAATTCCGAATGGGAAAAACAAAAAAGTGCCTGGAATGTTCAAAGACGAAGCTGGAGGCAAGCAGATTGTAGAATTTGTCGGACTTCGGGCAAAATTATATTCATTCAAAATGCTTGACGGAAAAGAAGAAAAGAAATGCAAGGGTGTGAAGAAAAATGTGATTGAGAATAAAATTACCTTCGAGGATTACAAAAATTGTCTTTTTGACCAGAAGCCTATGATGAGAGAGATGAATGTAATTCGGAGTTACAAACACGAGGTTTACACCGAGGAGGTTAACAAAATAGCTTTGTCTGCAGACGATGATAAACGAATTATTCTTGAAGATAAAATTAACACTCACGCCTGGGGTTACAAACCCGCTTGAAAAAAAAAATCTTTATTTATTTCACATTTTTAGGAGGATTAACCGTTCCATCCGGAACTATCATCAGCTCTTTCTTCACAAAAGCTCTCTTCGGAGCTCCTTCACTCAAATAATACAAAAATAGATTGTCTGGAGTTTTTACAACACGATCAATTTTGTAAGTTTTTATTGACCAGACAGCGTCAGTCGCACGCCTTCTAGAATCACCTTCTGATTCTCCAGGCTCGTACAAGTATCTCAAATTTTCGTGATACGGAATTTGAATTTCATTTTTTAACTTTTGCGGAGCAGAGCTTTGAGCTTCGACTTTCTTTTTCTTAATCGCTTCATTTGGTTTCATTCCAATCAGTTTAGTTTTTTCATTATTCAAAGTTTTTATTACCTCTGGTAATCTCACAACCCACTCTGTATTTCTTACATTTTTTTCTCCTCGAGCTTCTAATAAAATTTCTTGAGCATACTGATAACTAAACAGTTTTTCTGCTAGAGTTCTATTAAATCTTTCAACGATCGCTTGACTCCTATGCTGTTCCGCTTCTCCTCGTCGAATTTGAACATCATGCTTTTTCATTAATTTTGTGACTTCTCCCATGAATTCTCGTCCAGGATCAACTTGCAACAATTTTGGCCAGGTCAGATTTTTTCTCGCGTAAATTTTTTCAAAAGCTTTAGCAACTTCTTCTGAACTTTTTGAACTTAAAGGCTCAGCTTCTTTGAATCTGCTAGCAACATCAACCACAGTCAAAGCGTACTTGTAAGTTTTTCTTTTTACTCTGTCATGAGGAAGAAACAGCAAATCTGCTTGATGAACTTCATTAGGTATGTCTATACTAAATTTTGCTCTTGGAATATAACTCGGGGCAGGAAGATAAATTTGCCAAAGACTTTGTTTTTTCAAAAATTTTCTAGCTTCTGCTTTGCTGACCTTAGCTTCCTTGGCTAACTTGTCGATAGCCGACGTTCCTTTCCAAAACCCATTTGGACTGTAGTAAATCTTAGAGAGTTTATCAGCCATTTATTTTTAGAAAATAAAAAATAAAATGCTAGTTTCTTTCTGGATTTTCACGAGTTTTTTGCTAGACAGTCCTGAGAGGCAAATTAAAATGGAAGCCAAAAGAATGGTCGAGGCTTTAGAAAAATATAACAGAACGCGTGAGCTCAAAAAAAAATAAAATCTCTTTGGATTAAAATTTCAAAGAGATTTTTTTAATGTTCCAATAGCATATAGATACTCACACCAATAACACCAGCTAACAATGATCTTAAAAATTGTCTATCTAGTTCGTCTTTCCATTTTAACTCATCATCAATTTCACAAATTTGCTCTTGCAAATGGTTTATTTTACTAGTATTTTCATCAATTTGCTCTTGCAAATGGTTTATTTTATTTTCTAGATCGCACATTCTTTATTTATTTGTAAATTACAAACTTTAGTTCTAATTTTTTTTCTGCCTTTGCAAAATCTAACCTGTGTGTTGGTTGGCTTTTAAAATGATGTCCTCCAAAGCTTGTTTTTTTCCAAAAGCAATACCACTTTGTTCACCTTCAGCTCGAATCTCCTTCTCCCTCTCAGCTGTCAATTTGATCAAATCTGCTCTAGTTCTATGTTTGATTCTAGCCTTGTGACTCCTGTAATTCTCCACTTCTCTCAAAATGTGATGAAATTCTTCATTGCTCGAATTCCCATCTTGCAATGCATTAGACACAAGATCTTTCACAGTATTCAGACTAGACTCAGCAGTTCTTTTAATGCCCTCATGTTTTTCTACCTTTTTCATCGTAGCCTTTCCAAGAGCAACGCTAGCAGCGCTAAGTATTCCACCAACTATAGCGATTCCTCCGAGAGGAATGCTTACAACAGCGCCGGGTACACCAGTAGCCAGAGTTCCAACAGCTCCTGTGCCTGATCCAACTGCAACGAGTCCAGAAACCTGAGCGAGATTGTAAAACACATTCCACGCTGTTTTGTATTTTCTACTCAGCTTGTCTCGAAGATCTACCTCACTTTCTAGAAATTCTCTGATTTCGGAGATTTGTTTGAGTCGAAACTCTAATCCATCAACTTGAAGAAGATCCGGATAAATTTGTGGTTTTTTCATCGTTCTTTTATTTAACTAGATTTTGCAAAGCAAAATCTTAGATAAGAACTTCATCATTCGTAAAATTTTGAACATGATAGTCAATGAAATGCTGGACGATTTCCTGTTTGTTAATGTTTCTGTTGTAGAAAGTTAAAATTCCCATTTTTCTTGTACTCATTTCGATCGACAGCAGTTTAACCAAAGCCAGAGTTCTGTACACATGTTCTTGCTTTCCATTGATCCAGAAGCACAGCTTATTGTCCACGTATTCAACAGAAATATGATGAAACTCATTGGGATCAAGATCACTCATAGTCCAAGAGTAAGCCAGCTGGTTGTGAATGTTCCAAATTTCAAAGCGAATCCCTGAGTTCCAGAAAATTTTCAATAACATTCTATTGATGGGATTTGGTTGAAAAGTCAATGTAGACACACTTGTTGGAATGACTGCGGAAAAGCTGAGGTTCCAAGGTTGTGAGATGGTGTTTGGATGGTTGAAATACACTTCAAGATTGCTATTGGGAAACTCCATAATTTGGAGATCTTTTTCAGGGTTAGGTAGTTCAGTGGACTGAACGATCACACCTATTTGACTGATATTTGAGTTCTCTACTTGTCCATTTTTTATTTCTACCATTTTGTCTTGGTCCAAGTCCACATTTTTCTTAGCTCTTACTGAGAAGTAAGTTTTTGTACCGTCTTCTTCGTTGGGAATTACGATGTATCTTCCAACAGCATGCAGAGCCACATTGTGTTTATGTTGTACCAATCTGTCGACATATCTCTTGCTTGCGACATCTTGGTCTTCGGTTGGCTCTCCAAGATTCACAATCTTGTTGTAACCCATGTTGATTTCACCCGTTACACTTCCACCAGTCTTGTCCAGCTTGTTGTTGTTCAAATGCGTTACAAAATTTGAAACATATCTCTCTGTGACAGCATCTTGTGGGTCCGTTGGATCGGCTAAATCGGTTATTTTCTTATTACCCATATTGATTCTACCAGTCATTCTCGCTCCACTCTTTCTGACATAAAGGGATAAGTCTATCTGAGATGGTTCTTCGGAAGCTTTGCCTCCTCTTCTTTTAAGTCCATAAATGGTAGCCATTATTTTATTATTAGCTCAAAATCTATCGGCTGCTCGTGATTGTCAAGTTTGCTAACATTGCTTTTCCACTCTATCTTAAAGTCCAAGTCAAGCTCGTGAATGTCGGTAGTTTGCAGGCTTTTGAAACTAGGTTTTTCGAAAATTGTGGAAAAGTACTCACCAAAGTCTGCATTTGGGATTGGGATGAACCCCAAAAGCTGAGATCCACTTCCATTTACAATATTTCTAGTGGTTGACAGCTGTTTCAGATACACTAAAATTCGCCGAGGTATAAACTCAACAGCGTGATCACCCTCGTAATCTCCAGCCGATAACCACCCTCTGTCATCCAAACCGAGAATTTCTAGAACTCTATCCGGAAACCAAATTTGATAGTCTTGTGGAATTGTCATCGTGATTTTTCCAGTTTTTTTATCGACTTCAAACTCGTGTCCTTTGATTTGACTTGTGAACTTTTTTGTTAGATCTTCAATGTTGTACAAACCTGGAGACACTGTTATTGCTTCTGAGAGTTGACCACCCTGATGTTTGTAGTACCAAACGAGCTCAGAGTCTACGTTGAACCAACCTACTCTTCCTGAGATGGATTTCAGACCAATTTTTAATTTTTTGTTGGTGTTGTCTATCGACTCTTGCAGACGAATTGGCTTACCTTTTTCAGCGTTCGTGATCGTCACAAAAGTTTTTATTACCTCTGGTAATCTTTTCATTTTCTTCTTTATTTCAGTAAAATAAATGGAAACGAGCGTAGCGGAGCGAAGTGAAGTCAGAACTCTGAGAACTGGAGGTGTTTTTGAACCTAGACACAATTTTAGTCTCGTAAATCAAGAAATTCGAGTTAATCGAAAATCGGGATTTCGAGTAAGATTTCCTAACATTTGGGATGCATACAAACTTCCAAAAATCACGGGTAAAAAATTGTACGATTTATGGCTATCCAACCAGATGCAGTTTTGGCAGAACCAGCTGAATTTTGCTGTTTGGTGTGCTACAACAGGATGTAAAGTGGGTAAAGATCTTTTGAATCACGAAAATCCTATGATTAGGAGTGTCTTTCGATTTCACGCTTATTATCAGATCAGAAATTTTTTATCTGAAATGAGCGTGCCTTTGCCCACAGAAAGCTCTTTCGATCCTCTGAATAACGGAATTAACATGAATGCTTTCCAGAGAATTTGCTCCGAGTTTGGAATTAATCCTAAATCAAATTTCAGACAAAAATATGACTACTCGAACGGAATGGGAAGTTTTTATTACTACGCGATCAAAAGAGGACCTCCTATTAAAAAGATTTTGACTGCCGGAGGAAATTACAATTTGAATTTTGCTTCGCGGAGTTCACTGGGGACTTACTTTATTCCTAGCTCTGGAAAATTTGGTGTGAACGATCAACACAAATACAAAATCGAGTATCTCCAGCAAAATTTCGATCATGATCCTGGAATCGCAGATTTATCCATCCAAAAGGGTGATCACATGGCTGTTATTGGATCGTTCATTTCTGATTTTGCAGACAGGCAAAATCAACATACTAGAGCTGGAGTTACAAGAATCAACGACAGCATTAGAACTTACGTCTGGGCTATCCTAGGATCGCAAGCTCAAACTAGATCGACTATTATTGGTTCGGGTAGAGCCTTCGAAGCTCAAAAACAGTTTTTGGCAAATGTGGAAGATTCAGCCGTGGACATTCCAAGTTCAATCTCTAGATACCAAAAAACCTTGCAGTATGCTCAAAGCAAGCTGGATATTGTTATTGGACATGGTTTATATTTGATTCCCAGCAATATGGAACTTCTTATAGGAAATTTGAATGGATACAATAATCTGATTCAAGTTGCAACTCCAGATATGAAAATTGGATTAAATGAATCGGTTAACGGTGATCTGGATTTGGTTTCGCGAAGTCAACACGAAGGGTATCTTGATTTTGCAGAAGAAAATTTAGAACAAACTGATGAAGAAGTGGATTCTCATCAAAATCTATCTCATGAGGAGAAGGTACTCGCAATAACAGTTGGAGGAATTGCATTTGGATTACTCATGCTATTTTTTCGATAATAATAAAAATGGAACATGATAACAAAGAATTGGCAGAACTGAAAGAAGAAAGAGAAAAGGCTGCGCATAATGCAAAATTAGCTCTTGTTTTTGAAATGATTTGGGTAGCTTTCATGGCCGCAAAATTTTGGTGGATAAAATAAAAAAATCTCTCGAGAGTAAATTTCTCGAGAGATTTTTTTGTTTGCTTCTAGAACAAGTCTGAAAACGTTTCCATTTTTCCAAATTTTTTCTGATATTCAATCAGACTATCTTTATCATCATGAAACACATAATTTTTTTGCGTAAAGTCAATTGCCTCGTCTATTAGCTGTAGCTCTTCGTCTTTGTACCACATCCAAGGAGGAGTTTTCATCAAAAAACAGTATCTGTACCATTTTCGAAAATCCAACAGCAAATTTACTGCCTGTTGTCTAACTTTCTCTCCTTTAAATCCAGAGCAAGCCACGAACAAACTTCTGAGACTGGTAGAATTCCAAAGTAAAAAGTTTTTAGATGAGCTTTCAGAAATTTGCTCAAAAATGTCATCATCGCTCAGTTCATAGTATAAAGCATCTCCCATGATGATATTTTATTTCTTGGATTTTTGATTTGCAAAAATATCTTTCACAGTCACGTAAATTAGGCTAGCAACCATAAGAGCAAAGCTCCACAAATTTTCCGCTAAAAATCCGGCAACTGAAGCGGCAGATTTGAGAATAAAATTAACCACAGTTGCTAAAATTCCAGGAAGAGCGATCAAAGCTTTGTCTCCTAGCTTGATCAGAAGATTGGCGATCTTTTGCAGTTGAGCTTTGAACCACTCACTCCAAGTTTTTGGTTTTGGCCCAGGCTCAGGGCTTGGACCTGGCGGCTTAGGCTTTGGGGGAGTAGGTTTTGGTGCGGGAGTTATTGTTTTAACCGCACTTTTAGTAGCTGCAATTATCGAAGATACAATTGTTGAAACAGTCAGTCCAATAGCCGTCAAGATGGATGCTATGGTTACACCTTGTTCTCTAAACAAAGTTCTAAGTTTTTGACCAAGAGTTTCATCAACATAGAGTACTTTGTAAATTGTATCTCGTATTGATACCAGTTGATTTCTGAGCGCGACTTTGTGATTGTCTATAATTTTTTGTTGAACATCGTTTTGTTCTTCTATGTTTATGTCTTTAGCTTCATCATTTTCATCTTCATCTTCAACTACTCTTTTTAGAGCGTTTATTTCTTCATTGTTAGCATTTAGTTTTGCTTTTGCTATTTTAATTTGACGCTCTACGGTATTTGTATATTTATGAGCTCTTTGAAGGTTTCGTATAGTTTTTGAGGTAAACTCATGTTCAATGGTTTGTGGTTCTGGTTGATTAAACGAAGTTTCAGCCTCTGGAGAGTCAGCTCTTTGATCAAAGAAACCTTCTTTTTCTTCTTCCTCTCTAATACTTACTTTCTAATTGTTGCATTGGTACATCTTCTCCACGGTCTAATCTATTTTGCGTTTCTCTGATGGTGATAAGAGCATCTTTAACTTTAGGTGGAATTTCAGGAATCAATCCCAATGCTCTAAAAAAATTTACACCGATTCCTGGAATTTTTTGCAATGAATTTTTAGAATAAAATTTATTGGGTTGATTTTTTTGGGTTAATACTACCCATTTACTACCCCATCTTACCCACAGCCTACCGTTTTTGTCAGCCTGAAATTGATAACTGCTGATGTCTTTTTCTACATTATGCTTTACTTTGAATTCATCGATGCGATTTTGGAGTTCTTCGCTAGAAGCTCGCGTTTCTTTGGTTAACCCAAGAGGAACAGTGTCTCTAGCCCAATTTGGTCTCTGCCCTTGATTCGGAATTTCAATTTCGCTTTGATTAAGAGAAGTATCAGCAAAGCTATCATCTTGATCAATTAGGAGTGTAGACTCATCACCGTCATAAGCATCATCTTCATACGCAGGATTTTCATAATCTGCCATCGTGCTTTTATTTTCTCAAAGATTTTGCTTGCGTAAAATCTTTTTCTTAACTTTACTCTAAAAATTTTTTTTTGCGTACAAGCAAAATTTCTAATAATAAAATGGCAACGTCATACGGAAACAAACTAGATCCATATCGTCAACTTCGCGAAACTCGTGGAATTAAAGGTGTGAGAAGAACGATTCGCAACACACACAATCCCAGCACGATCAAACCGGGAGAAATTCTTACGGTCAAATTTCCAGATCTTGGAAAAAATGATGTCATCGTTCCTGGATCCAGCATGCTCACATTCAACGTAGATCTAAAATCCGAAGAAGATGCTAATCGAACTATCGTAAACAATCTTGGAAGAGCTATCGTAAGCAAGATCGAATGCAAGCTAGAAGGTCAGAGCGTATTTACCTTGAATGATGCGGATGTGTTTTTGTGCTATCAGGATCTCTGGAAGACTACCGGCGAGAGAGAAGATGAAGTCCTTCAGGGTATCATGACTGAGGCTGTGAGAAAAATCAGGATAGATGCAGGTGACAAAGGAACTAATGCAAGTGACGTTGCAATAGGAACCGCTTACGGTAATATGTTTTGCATTCCTCTGGACTTTGAAATGCTAAGCTCGCACAATCCATTCTTCCAGTATGAGCTTAAAGACAGACTGTCCTACGAACTGACCTTCAACAACCATGGAAGCATAGTAGTTAGCACTGACACAGATGCTGAGTATGAGGTGTCTAATATCAATCTCGAATTTGAAGTGGTCACTAGCCAGGAGTTGGCGACTATGATCAGAAACCAAATCAACAAAGAGAGTGTGGTTCTGTACGATCGAGTTATTAGACACAGCAAAGAGAGTCTTAATAAGTCTGACACAGTTTGGAACATAGTTTTGGCACCACAGGCAAAATCCATGAAGGGTATCCTGATCCTGTTCGTAGATCCGGCGGGAGCCTCGTACGCTAGAGACTCTGAAAAAATTTACAATCCAAAAATCAAGAAAGTCGCCGTCACTCTGGATGGAAATCCGAATCAACTGCACACCAGCGGAATGAAGCCTCATCAGCACATCGATGAAATTCGAAAGCACTTTGCCGATGGAAAACACAGAAACAATCCTGGTGTGGGTAAAGAATACAAACTATCAGATATGAAGTTAAAAGACTATCTGACCACAAAATATGGTCTCTGGTTGGACATGAGAACAACCGATGACGACAGTCTTCACGGTTCTGGCCGAAAACTCGAAGGAGCTAGTCAAAGCGTGCAAATCGAAATAGAGAGAGATGCTGAAACTGCTGGCGCTCTCAATGCTTATGTATTTTACGTTCAAGATGCGATGCTAAAAATAGTGGATGGACGACTGCAGAAAACTGCTTACTAATCAAAAGGAAAAAAAATAATCTAACTCAATATTAGGTTTTTTGATGAATAAAAATGAGTTATCCAAAATCAGCGCACAGCGCGATCGTTTGCGGAGCTACTGGTTGTGGTAAAACAGAATTTGTTTTGGACTTACTCGAAACAGAGTACAATAAGTTTTTTGAGTACATAATTGTTATTTGTCCCACTTGGATGTACAACAAAGCATATTTAAACAGATCCTGGTTTTTCAAGGATGAAAATGTTATTCCAATGGATCCTAGCTGGTGTTCTAAGTCGGATGATTGGTTGAACGAATGTTTAAAATGGAGTTATGAAACCTATGGAATTCAAGACTCTCATACTCTTTTCGTCATCGACGATTGCAGCTCTGATAGATCTATGACTAAAAAGAAGCAAATGCTATCTCAATTAGCATTTTCTGGAAGACACAAAAATTGTTCTGTGTGGATACTTACACAAAAGTATAACTCTGTTTTGACTGATCTTAGAGAGCAAACAAAATGGACTGCTTTGTTTTATACAAAAGATAGAGATAGTTTTGATGAAGCTCTTAGAGAGAATGATGTGATTTCTAGTCTAGAAGAGAAAAAAAATATTCGAGAAAAATTAGCTAAGCATAAACATTCAAAAGTTATTTTAATTACGGAACAACCAACCGAATATTTTTTCATAAAATAAAATAAAATAAAATATGACTACTATTGACAAATTAATCGAAGATGAAGCTCAAAAATCTATGATTGTTCCAGATGATCTTGCAGCGCAAAATCAATTGCAAAATTTTGAACAGCCACCACTACTTAAAAATAACAAAAAAGAAAAACTTTTACAAATTGTGATTGGTGGACAAGATAAAAAATTCTTGGAAAAAAATTATTCTACCGAAGAAATAGAAAAATTAGACGATAAGGAAATCGAAAAACTTTACAAGCGATACGAGTCTAAGCTAGGAGCCTTGGTAACAAAAAATTTAAAAAAACACATTGTGACCGCTTATTCACAATGCGTAAAATATTTTTTACCCGGAAACTTTATACTTACCAACCAACAAGAATTAGAAGAAAACTTATGTGAAGCCCCTTTTATAAATTTAATGCTAAGCGGTTGGACCGCTTCGGCTTATCACAAATTTGGTAAATTTTTAGCTCCTCTAGAAACTTTGTTGGTTACTAGTAATCACTTACAACGAATAGATTATCTCCCAACTTTAGAAAAGTTGTCTAGCGAAAAAGAGCTTGGAGTCGATGAAACTGATGCAATAAATTAATATTGCTCAAGTCTATTACTCAATAAAAAAATTTAACCTGAGTAAAATTACTCAGGTGTTATCCAAAAAAAATTAATGTTACTCAATAAAAAAAATTAACTTGAGTAAGTTTACTCAGGTGTTATCCAGGTGTTACTCAG
>JXSR01S029009.1:1048-13540 GCA_000969725.1 Ophiothrix spiculata
CGGTCGGTGCCCGGTCGGACACCGGTCGGGGCCCGGTCGGCCTGTCTACGGCTTGCAATATGCCGTAAGAAACCGCAAGGTTTTAACTCCGCGTTGCGCAAGCTTATGTGACCAGGGCATCCTTCTTGCTTTCTCCACAATCTGAAGAGGCCTGAATGGTATACAGATAAAGATTATGGCCCGTATTCCAGAAAGATGTTTATCTAACCATTGTTTAACTGAGCATCAACTGTCCAGGAATGATACGTATCATTGGAGCTTTCAAGCAGAACAGTTAAATGAGTCGTGCTGTTGACGAAAAATAAAACCTTGATTTAGCTAAACACCTTTCTGGAATAAGGGCCATAGTGTTTTCATTTATTAAATTTACCTGCGTACTGCATCGTTTAACTCGAGCGTAACGTGCACGATCGTCGGCGCTTCACAAGCACTGGAATTAGGCCAATCACACGCTGTAAATACGTACAACTTCTACGCAAACTACCGTAGCAACAAGCGTCGTTCTCCAAAAAACCCGCAAACTGAGAAATTTAATTATTAAAAATACTATATCCTTATTTGTGACCCATCATATCGAAAGGTACCTTAAGGGTCCCAAAATGAAAAATGATTTTTTGGTCTCATCTGAAAGATTATATTTTAAGCTTTTAGTTATTGGATGTTCGATTGCAAAGTTACATCCAAATTGGTAAAAGGCATCAAGCTGATTCAGAAAACTATAGTTCTGAGAAAATCAAGTTTAAAGTTTCTGTACTGGTAAAACTTGAATGGAAAAAGGATTTGTATCTGTTTTATAACAAATTAATCTTATGTTTTGGATGTTGGAGCCTGATTAATATGATAGAGTGCACTTCAAAGGTAACGTTTCTGATGAAATTAGACCTTGGATGTGATTTTTGACTATGCTCAGCTTCAATGGCCCGTATCTCGTAATTTACTATGCCGGTATTAAGGTACCTTTCGATATGATGGGTCACATTTCAGTACCTGGATTCCTGCTTGGAGCTATGGATTTCAGTGCAAATTGTATAGACAACCATCCATTTTCACACTCAAAAAACCAGAATTTTTTACTGAGGTTGGCACATGCCCGTCACTTTTGAATTTGATTGACCCCACACACAGCCCTAACCCCCATCCCCTCACATCCCTACCCCAACATAATATGAACGGCAGGAGACACATGAAATTAGTACCATGTAGGTTGCAACCTGTTGTGCGTTCGTTTCTCAAATCAAGTCACAAATCGTCCTCATTTTTCCCACGGCTGACATCCAGGTATCAAATAAAGATCACATTAGGCCAAAAAAAAAAGTTTGTTTCTGGTAACATGCTTTAAAAGTACAATGCGGTATGCGCTTTTTTATTTTTTACTTTTCAAAATTGCAATGCGATATGTGCTTTTTCTTTTTTTTAATACAAAAAATGCTAACTTGATCAGCAGATATCAGACTGTAAAGCCACAAACATCAACACGCACCCATTCATATTGATTTGACCCAAATTTTATATCGAGAGCATAGCCTATTCAAACTTGTTCGACCGTTGTACAGTATGACTGTAAATTCTGTATCGGGTAATATGGTTGTGGACCATTGTTTCGAGCCAGTATCTTATATAGAAGCGCTAAAGAACGATTAATTATAATTAAGTTTTTTACGCAAGTCTCCAGTAAGCTTTTTTACATAATTGTTTTATTTATCAACATTAAAAAATTGTTTTTTGATACGAAATATGAAAAAAAAAATTAATGCGGGAAATATGTAACCTAACAGAAACGCGCGCAGGTTAACAGAAACAAACTTGTTTCTTTTTTTGGCCTTATAAAATGTTCCATGTTGTTTAGAGTCTGTCTGGATAAATCAGAACATTTTCTTAACTTTTTAAGCAAAATATAGTGAAATTATGTTAGTTTTAAGGATATTTGGATTCCATTAGGCCTGTTTGCATGATATACATTGCTATCAGTGTTGATTGAGCAAGCAAGCAAGTAGAGTTTGGCAATTATTGAATTACAGAGCAAGATTCCTTTGGCATGCATGTTGTACTACAATGGTTCAGTGACTGTCCACCCACTAGCTGGAATCATTGAAAATTTGTGTTGGGGCACTACAGTGTTTTTATTCATTAAGTTTGCCTGCGTACTGCAACATTTAACTCCGGCATAACACAGGCGATCGTCGGTGTTTCACAAGCACTGGAATTAGACCAATCACATGCTCGTAAATCATGCATAAACGAGTTGACTTTAACACAAACCAGGGTAGCAACAAGCGTCGTGCTCGAAAAAACCCAGCGAATGGAAAAACTTAATTCTCAAAAATACTGTTAAAGTATAACATACTTTTTAAAAAAACTTAATTAAACTATGATTTTCAAAGAAAGATGAATGTCCAGGCTCAACCCTTGTTGAAATTATATCCTTTCCAACCCCATCAAACATTTTTAAAGGGCCCAGTTTAGATGCCAGTTTTCAGGTTTTAACCTGATTTCCGTTTTTTTTTTCTTACTTCAAATTTACACATATTTATTTTAAACTCTTTTTTCAGCTTTTTTGCCCAAATTTATGTGCATTTTCAGGATTTTTCATTGATACTTGCTGGGAGGAAATGTCAACATAACCATGAAAGTGTCCTAACCCTTATTTATATGATTGTATGTTTTCATATATGAAAATCCCAATTGGCCACCTGCGCCTGATTTCTGGACTTGTTTAAGGACATAGTCCTATTTTTTAAAGTTATGTTTTCAGTGTCATATAAGCAAGGAAGTTATAGGGGGGAACAGGGTTTCTCCGCCATCTTGTGTCGCTCATGGAGCAGAGTTATTGTACCTCCGGATATATTCGGAATTAGACCCGATATCCAGGCAGATCCCGTAAATCTTCACCTGACGCATATACAGCGTGTGCATTTTGTCTCACGCGCAAACCGTGCCTGCGTTTCATGTAGCGTGCATTGCGACTTGCTCTGATTAAAGTACGCCAATTTTCCCGCTAATCCGTTGCGAAGACTCTCGAAGTGTTGCACGCAGAGCCGTAAAATGCCGGAGGTACAATAACTCACCCTCCATGAGCGACAATCCAAGATGGCTGCCGTCCCATAGGATTTACACGACGATGAAATCAAAATGGCGGAGAAACCCTGTTCCCCCCTATAACTTCCTTGCATTTAAGAGATAAGCACTAAAGAGGTTTAAGTTTTAAATTTGAGCTGAATTGGTCAAACCGTTTTGATTTTATGGACAATTGTGAATTTCAGAGTAGCCTATACATTTCTATATAAAATTAATTATGATTAGGCAAAAAAAAAAAAGAACTCTGTCTCAGCTTACTTTAGGTCAAAACCCTAAGCGCTATGCATTTTTTTTTTAGTAAAAAAGGGCTACGCGGATGCGGAAATACCCCCTATTTTTTTTTTATTGCATTTTTCGGCCACTATTTTTTTTTTCGCGGCTGCTTCGCGGCCGTTTATTTAACTTTTTTTTTCTTGATGTAAGAAGAAAATAAAAAAAAAAAAAAAGAAATGCGGTAAAATTGCGTGCGGGAAGCTGAGACAGAGTTCTTTTTTTTTCTTTGGCCTTACCATAATTAGACACATTTTTACAAATATCTTCAAAATGGAAGATAACTCAGCTTTGTAATTTCACATGGGTTATGAGAAAAATATTAGCAATATTTTTGTATCAAAATTTCAATTTACAAAAGTGTTGGTGAGCGTGGCGGAGGGAGTGGTGTCAGTGAGTAAAATAGATCCAAGCGGCATATGTGGAAAGAGGGTGAAGGCAAACTCAGTGTGGTGTGACAAATGTAGGAATGGATCCATGTTCGATGTACAAAGATGAAGAGAATGACTCCAAATTTGGCAAGGGATTTAGTGTGTGGACGATGCAGGAAAGGATATGGAGGGTCAGGGGAAGAGGTGGAAAAGTTGTGCGATGAAACGGTGAAGGAGTTCATGTACCTGCGTGATAGAGTTAGCGGGGCGGAGGATGCGAGGTTGCTGTGACAGCCAGAGTGAGGTATGGGTGGGTGAAGTTTAGGGAATGTGGAGAGTTTTTACATGGGAAAAGATTTCCTTTGAAGATAAAATTAACGGTGTATAAGAGCTGTGTGAGATTGGTGATGTATGGCAGCGAGACGTGGTGTCTGGGCAAAAATGAGATGGGAATTTTCAGAGGGGCGGAGAGAGCAATGATGAGATCGATGTGTGGTGTGGAGTTGAGAGATAGAGAGAAGACTGAGGACTTGATGCAGATGTTGGGTGTGAAAGAAGCAGTGGACAGTTTGGCAAAGGCGAATAGTGTGAGTGAGGGCGGTTGCCGCGAGTGTAAGGTGAATCCGGCCACCCCCGTGATGGGGAAAAAACAGATTTAAAATCTTGGCTTACTACTACTACTACTACTACTTGCAAATGGGCCACTCATTAAAATTATATCAAATCACACGTCACATAGTACAAGTGGAAACAAAGCATGAACAAGTAGTCAGTTGTCCAGCTGCTTTGAAGCTGTACGGTAGCTGAATCACATGTGGTACCATCTGCCAGATATATAATAAGAATTTCACCGTGTATTAGCCACCAGGCCAATTTGCAATAATATGGTATACCTCATCAGCGATGTTAACTGAGAAAGCAAGTAAAGCATGACAATGAATGAACTTCTTTTTGTGTCCTGTCCCAATGGGCATCCTCTGTCAGGTGATGTCGCCAAAATTATTTTTCTTCTCAATTTAAAGAGGTATGGACAAAATTTCGAAATTCTATTTGTGGATGATATTTTGTTAGCGAATAACATTAACAGTTAATTGTCAGATTTTGGGAAATTTTTGATCAAACCTTCAGAAAAGTCAAAAATTCAAATTCTATTTTGTTTGATCTTGGGTATGAGGCTATTCTCTGAACGTGTTTATTGATGCTATATATCAAGAAAGAGGCAAAGTTATGTTTGCAAAATATTCTTTTCACATCATAGATTGCAGATGAATCAAAAGAAATTTTGAGTTTGCATTAGATCTCTGGATAATGCCAATTTTGAAGTTCCAACTCTAGGGGGCAGTATTTATCGTTGTTCACAATGATAATTATAACGATAATTAAAATAGAAGAATATCTAAATATTTTGATTATAGGTTTGAATTTGACATTGGAACTTTGCTTGCTGCCATTATTACTGCTAATATATCAAATGATGCAAAAAAAACACGAAATGTTTTGGGAAAAAATTGGGGATAAAGGCTGAACTTGTCCTATGACTCTTTCATGTTTGAATGTATTGTACTGATAAGTAATTCTACAGATTGACTTACATACAACATGTTGTTGTCACTTGAAAAAGATTCATCAGGATTGTTCATAGTTCAAATAGTTTTAAAGTTCTCAAAACAAATCCAAAATTTGGTACTCATGGATATATTTCGATATCCTATCAGGAGTCTTGAGAGTCTTGTAGAGTGACCAAGACTCCTGATGGATGTCAAATATATCTGTGAGTACCACATTTTGGATTTGTTTTGAAAACTTTAATACTATTTGAACATGTTGTTGTCTTTCAAAAGACTAAAGCTAGGATTCATTTTATCCGTTTGCGATGCGGATGCGGTGCGTTTTGCACTGTAAGGGTACTAGTAGTAGTATAATTTAAAGCATATGATTGAATGGGATTAAGTTGAAGCTGAGATTCAATTTTGACCGTCCGTTTTCAATGCGATTCTGCATGCGTTTTGCATCAATATAATGGTTTACAACGAGAGTGATTCCTTTTATCCGGTCCATTTGCGGTGCGGCTATCCGGAAACCCATTCGTTTATTTGAATCGGTCCCTGGAGCGATTCATCCGTTTTGTCATGCGGAAACTTTTCAATTAGAGAAGATGCTGAAATGAAAAATGAAATAGACGGACAAAATTGAATCTCAGCTTTCAACCTGATACCATTCATCTCCATTCAATCGTGGGCTATAAATTTTACCACTACCAGTACCCTTACAGTGCAAAACGCACCGCATCCGCATCGCAAACGGATAAAAGGAATCCTAGCTTAAAGCAGCTTGCTGAGAACCAGTAGTTGTCAACTGAAAATTCTTATGGCCCGGACATGATTTTTGACCATCTTGTCTCTGTATTGTTTCATATGGTTATGGTCCAATCATCTTGGTATTTTATCCCATTAGGCAAAAAAAAATAGTTGTGTTGCCCTCACAGGCCCAAAGTGGTGGGGACGGCCAGGCCGGATTTTTTTTTTAAAATAACCATTACAGATGCCATGTGTAACAGAAACAGGGTCATAAAAAAAAGTTTTTCTTCTCTTAAACTTCGCCAATATACATACTTTGGATCATTTTCGCGGCTGGAAATCAGGCAAAACTCAAGAAATATTAAATATCAAGAATTTTGGTGGGGAAAAAACCGGGTCGGGATTTTCCACAATTTCGACCAAACTGACGGAGGGCAACACAACAATTTTTTTTTTTGGCCTTATCATGGTGGTGGTTTGTAAAATGTTTCAGAGGTGTATAATTCACAGGTCTTATTGGCCTTTAATCTACTCCTCCATTTAACTTGTTTTGCTTCGTTTTTTAGTTTGCTTTTGTTTTATTTTTGATGTAGAGTTTTATAGAAATAAAGTTTACAAGATAACATGCACATGATAGTGAGACTGCACATGTCAAGAATAGTTTAATTAATTGAACCCTTTTTTTTCGGATGACATAAACCAATATGAGGGCTATAACTACCAAGTCCAGTGATCTAGAAACCCACTTACCACCTACTTTTCTTTCCAGGGGGGGCGAGGGGCTATGTAGAACTCAGGTTTTCTAGTAGTCAGTGTGTGAATTATAATGCGATTGTGGATTTGTATCACAAAAAAAAAAAAATGGCCCTATGGATCGGACTAGTCAGAAGTGTACATTGTGGCCCATATTCCAGAAAAGTGTTTAGCTAAACCACAGTTTAATTTTCCCGTCAACATCACAGCTCATCAAACTGTTCCTCTTGAAAGCTGCAACGGTGCGTATCAATCTTAGACAGTTGGGCCCGTATTCCAGAAAGGTGTTTAGCTAAATCGAGGTTTTATTTCTCGTCAACAGCACGACTCATTGAACTTTTCTGCTTGAAAGCTGCAATGATGCGTATCATTTCTGGACAGTTGATGCTCAGTTAAACAATGGTTTAGCTAAACATCTTTCTGGAATACGGGCCTTTGTGTTCAGTTAAAACTGTGGTTTGTACGGGCCTGTATGTCCAAAAGGTCTTTTTGGAGATGTAGACAGTTTTGGTTAGCTGGCTGCAATGCTTTAAATAGCTTGAGGAAATGTCTTAATTTTTACTCAGGACATAATTTTTTTATGACCTTCCAAAATAGGAGGGCTGCAAAATTCACTAAATGCTTTCTTTTGTTCACAGGCCAGTAACTGTGTAGAAGTGTGTGAATACAATGGCATCGAACCCCTTATCCATTTACTCAGCAGCCAACGTGAAACAGCCCAGGCCAATGCCGCCGTCGTTCTTACCAATCTTGCAACAGATGAAATACTTAGGACTGAAATACAGAGCAAAGGTGTTGTTGGGGCACTGATTCCACCGCTACAGTCAAGGTATATATATGTATATACAAATTTAACCACGAAATATATTAAGGACACACACTACGAAATAATAGCTTTTTACAAGTAAAGGGCAATGCTGGAGCATATGTTTTATTGCACTCTTTTTTCTTTTTTTTTATGGTAAAATTTTTTTATAATCATGTTCTGTGGTACAAATGTAGTCAAACGGTCCAAGAATACAAGTAATCTGTGTGACATTTTGAGCCGGAAAGGCCCAACTTTTTTAATGAATTTTGCCCAAAGACCCCCCCCCCCCCTCAATTTGTTATACTTTGTCAAGGCCCCTTTTTGACCCAATTTGTCACTGAAAGACCCCTACTTCTGAGGTTCTTGATGGCACTCATACACCACTTTCCAGGTGTTTGTCTTATATACTGGTTGCCATTTGAAACTCAGGGATATAATACATTTAAAGGTGCAAGTCTTTTCATTGTTTGCATCAATAATGATATCTGCGTTCCAAACATTAATCATTGTTTCAAGGCTTGTAATTCCAAATTTTGACTAAATTTGATGAAGAGTTTCAAATTGTGCGACACTACATTTTGTTAACTCTGTACATCTGACCTACCTCATGCATTTATCTAGTTCTGTTTTCTCTACATTTCAGTAATACAACTGTGCAAGCAAAGGCGGCACTTGCCCTTGCAGCCTATGTGTGTGACGCTGATACCAGAAACCAGGTGGGTATAGTAAATTACAGATTATACCGTCATGTGAGAGCAAGAAAGTCATATCTGCAATAGCTGCCATTTATCATAAATTTGGATTGCACACTTTATAATCTCCAGTCTTGGATCAGTGATTCATTACAAAAACCACTGATATAAAGACAGGGAATTTTTAAGGGATTTTTCACATTCTTGTGACAAGGCATAGAATAATATAACTTAGGGCAGCCATTGTAGATACGACTTTCTTGCACTCACATGACAATACCACAAAATTCTATTTATTTCATTGGTTTATTGCCATTTGATAGTTTTTACCACCACCCCTCCTTGTGATGGTAGAAACTATCACTGTGCTACACTGAAATACACGTGCGCCAAAACATGGAGTCAACTTTATTTTAACAAGATTTTCATGAATATTTTATTTTTTGTTGAAGAGATATGATCAGAATAGTGGTGAATTATTGTAAAATGTTGTAAACAAAAATAAATATCATATAGTTTTCTATGGGCCAATCTCAGACCAAGTTTTGCCTGTAGCATCAACTTTGCTTATAGATATCCATCAATCAAACTTCACTGAAGTTGATGACCCTTCATTCCAATATGAAAAAGGTATATGTGAACTTTTTCACCAGATCGGAATTCCTACCTTAAAATTTGTATGATGGTAGAAATCTCATTACTCAGTGAAATACGCATTCTTTCCTTTCACTTGTCATACCTTATTGTGAAGTGGAACAATACCAGAGATGCCAATTCATTCAAATTTCTTACAAATTTGGTCTAAATTTGACAACCTCCCTGATTCAGGAAGGCTTTGTTCCCATTAACTTGCATGTAATTCTAAAAACCTCCCTGATTTCTGTGTGAAGCCTCCCTGATTGCTAGATGTGAATGTTGGCATCTCTGCAATACACTGCTTCACTGAGTGACGATATTTCTACCATTACACTGACAGTCAGTTACTGTTTATACAAGGTGTCCAAAAATTAACTGCACATCTTTAAAAGTTAATAACGTTAAAACCAAAATTTGTATTCCAACCCTAGACATACGTATTGATAGAGGAGACTTCTAGAATAATTTTGGTATCAAACATTATGCGATCAGTAACCTTCTTGGATAGCAAGAAGGTCTGGTTGAGCCACTGTACCATCCAGCGTTGATACTCTTCTGTCACTTCACTATGACGACAAGACGCCTCATACGGCTAAACAGATTAGAATGACTTTATCAATTAACTTTTTCATGAAGAATCATTTCGCTCAAGTAAAAAAACCTGGCCCTTTCACTCTCATGATTTAAGTCTTCCCGATTACATTTTTGGGTTATCTGAAGGACAGTAAATCTCAACACTCTGGACCAGGGCAGAAAATTGTGCGGGAGCGGGGTGCATCGCTCGTAGGAAGCAACAGAAGAAATTGAGGAAACTGTGCCTTCATGAGAAAAAATAAATACGAGCTGATTGAGGAAACTTTGAGCTTCAAAAATTTGCTCCTGAGGAAAAAACAATAATTTTATTCCATGCTCTGGACTATTCCTGACCTGAGTCAAAGAATGTTGATATCCGCAAGGAGTCCATCTAGAACATATTCTAAAATACCAGGTAGCTTAATCTTGATAAGGAGGTAATTTAATATGTCCATGTGAGTGTAACTTTTGAATGTTTGTTAAGAGGTAATGCTGTTGTGCACTATTTAAAGATAAGCATAATGCTAGAGTTATGCTTTGACAAATTAAAAACATTTTAATGAACATTATGTAATTATTAAGACAAAACCACAATCAAACATCTTTGTTTTAACATTGTAAAAGCTGTTTCGCTGAATATGTCATTTAAATATTCATGAATGATTCTCCTGTCTTCAAACATTGATCCTTCCCCTACATGTGAGTCGCACGGTTATTTTTCTTCTCAGTATGAAAGTGCACTCTTTTACGTTTGACCTAATTTACGTTGAAAAATGGTAATTGCATCATGTTTGGTACCAAAATAATTCTACAAGTCTCCTCTATCAATACATATGTCTATAGTTGCCATGTGAATCCTGATTTTAAAATTATAAGCATTTAGAAATTTGCAGTTAAATTTTGGACACCCTGTATATAAACTATTAGTGCATTTGCTGTGGACAAGCATTAGATCTGTTGCAAAGACTAATATGTGCTGATATTTTATTTTGCATGATTTCCATCTATGTGCACTTGCTTGTAAATCAACTGTCAGCAAATGTTACTTATCAGTGGGTTCGATTGTTATTTTTGCGTGTTATGAACAAAGAACTCTTTTAGCAGTCTCTTCAACAGGCCACTTTTTTTACCATCTTGTTCAAGACAAATACACTTGATCAAAATCTACTATGCATCTAGATTAAACTGCATATTGACTGCATGTGCAGTTGCTTTATTTTCACTCGCACGTAGACCTAGCATGTCAACACGCGCCATTGACATCAAACTGATGCGCGACCGTGTAAACACAATTTGCACTTCAGAAATATACATTAATGTAGATTAGCTCAGATTCATGCTTCCTATGTGGAAAGCCCCTCATCCGGGGGGGGAGGGGGGAGCATATGGCACGTATCATGCTCCTGTCGATAGACCCCCTTTTTTTTGCTCCGCTCTCGCCCAATGACCCCCCTTTGTACTGAGCTGTCACCCAATGACCCCCTTTTATTTTGAAAGTCAACCATATAATCCTCTTTTTATGATGCCTCTCATCCATTGCCCTGATTATTCGACAACCTACACAGAATGACCCCCTTTTTTTGCTCAATTTGTCGATTTGGGCCTTTACACGGTATTTGTACTTATTCTAATGGAGTCTGTGTTTTACTCATGCATTCCAAATTTCTCTGAGTGAGAAATATAGCAAAGGAGAGATAGTTCTGAAAGATTCATCTTCATAGTGCAAGTCGTTTTTATGTTATGGCTGATTTAGTCGTCAAATATTACATATTTGGCATTTCTCAACGTGAGATTTAAAAACAAGTACATTTTGAATGAATTTTGGAATGCCTACTACCTATCAAACTCTAACAATTGACATTAAATATTATAAACAACGGGTCAAACTCTCAAAAAACACCAAAAAAAGTTTTAATTTCATGTTTTTAATTTTCATTAAAGATTTGAGTAGAAAGTGATAATGGTCGTAACATTGTATGTTAATGTTTTTTCATATCTTTGAATGCATGTAGATATAGCCTAGGTTTATGATATCCAATTTGATTTGGCTTTTCTGAAATCATTGTGTAATGGTTAAGTTGCAGAAACATTAACTTGTGGCATAGGGATCATGTACTTCATCCTGCAAACATGAAATGGTAATGGTCGACCATGTATGTCAATTTTCTGTTTGACCGTTATTTCTCCCATAGGAAGCCAATGGGGGAAAAAATTAAATTCACTATATAGTACTGAAATTACATTTGATTATCTTGCTTCAACACAGAGATACATAATATCAACCTAGTATGATTTTAGTAGATTTAAACAAATTAAACACATTTTACTTTTTTTGAAAATCTCACACTAATATGTACAAATACCATGTAAAAGCCCATTTATCAAAAAATTTACGAAAAATCAGTGATTTTTTAAATGTCAAAAATAAGCTTATTTTATTCAAAAACTGACACCAAATGACCCTGTTTTTCGCTCTTGCCAACAAATCTACACCGAATGACTCCCTATTTTTCATTGTATTTCTCACCTAATGCCCCTACATTTCGAAAGCCGGTAGGAGCAGGTACGTCACTTTCATATTTGAATGCCCCCCCAGGCCTCTCATTGCATGACTTATGTATAACTGACCCATTTATTCCAGGTTAAGCTCTGTCAAAAACAACCCAAACCCTTGTTTATTACATCGTAGCTGCTTTTCACCATATATCAAATCCTACTTCATTAGACATCATGTGTGACTCTCTCTTCAAAAACACACGCCCCAGTTATCCCATGCAATTTAATCGAATAGGATGTAGATCATGTCGTTTCCTCTTAATTAAAACCAAACAAATAGTGACATGTAAATCTAATAAGCTTGTGATGGGTATATTATTGACCCGGGGGGAGTACTTAGTACAAAAGTGATTACGGGGATGTGCTGCAAACTTGGGTAGCAAAATCAGGCTGTCTGGTATTTTAATGGGTCCTTTTTCTTTGCAAAATGTGGTATTTTGATGGGTCTGTTTTCCAAAATT
>JXSR01S029009.1:16781-34010 GCA_000969725.1 Ophiothrix spiculata
ATTAGGTTATCGATAATCGCCGATATAACATTGATTACGTTAATGGGTCACGAGCCAGACACCATCTAATTGTAATAACAATAGAGGGATATTATAATAACAATACGCGTTCCCGTATGCTTGAACGTTTGCACTCTAAAGGACTCAAAAGTAAAAATTCTGTGACGTAACAATTTTGTATTGCGCTTTACACAGATGATGGATAATAAATTTACAAATAATTCATTTCATGGTAGGAATTTCTATCCTCAGGATTGATTTGTATGCATTATTTTGTTTGGTAACGTTTGTGACATTTTGGTGTAACTTTTTGGTGACATTTTTGAATTAAAACAAGTACTCATTCATGCACGAATGGAAAAACTTCTCAATTTCTATTTGTGAAATACTTCTCACATACCAAGAAATAATGTAAACCTGCTTATTTAGTTGAATCAAAAAGCTGATTTATGCTTGAAGTCAAAAAAGTTTCATTTTCTATGGACATCTATCGGATGATTTTTTAAATGTTTATTTGTTGCTCAGGGTGTCCTAAAGTACATGCAATGAAGGGGTTAAACTTCTCATTTGTGAATTCTATACAAGTGTATGGGATTTGACAAGTACAAAAAAACGTGAGTAAAAGAATTTACCTTATAGTCTGTGTTATTTTTCTTCCTTTTCAGTTGCGTGGGTTAGGAGGACTCTCACCCCTCCTCAAGTTGCTGCAATCAGGAAATGACGATGTGCGACGAGCAGCATCGTGGGCCACATTTGTCTGTGCAAATGATACGGTGATTGCTACGGAGCTCTGTAAACTAGGGTAAGTCTGTTGTGAGGGTCATGCATATATCTCTCTGTATCTGAAATGATGGCGTTCCTGCATGCTACTTCATCATTGAAAGTAGACCCCAATGCACAACTTGGATCAAAAATGGGATTAGTTATTGGATACATCGTGTAAATGGGGGAGGGGTGCATTGAATTAGGCAAAGAAACAAATCTGTTTCCTGTAGCAGGTCTGAATATTGCAATCCGGATTGCGTTTTTTATTTTTGTTTTTACAATTCTTGCAAAAGCAATGCACATCGTGCTTTTGCAAGCTGATTGCTCAATGCGCCACTTTTCCCATTTTGTTAGTTGAATATTGGCAAAGTTATATTCTAAGTGAAAGGGGATTTGAATTGAAGTTCGCTTGTTTTCACGGAGTAGTCTGATGATACCTGTAAGCTTTTGGGGGGAATATTTCTTTCCCCGCTATCGGGGTTTGTCTTTATTGTCAATATTTATATTTTTTTCTACACCCCAACTTTGATGGACTACCCTACCCAGTAATGTGCGCAAAGGGGGAGGGCGGGGGGCATGTGCGCCCCCAGTTTGGAATGTCAGTTGGGGGAAAAGGCCCATTCGGTGATCTGGACAATTAAAAAAATTGAAAAACAAAGGAAGGGCGTGAAAAAATCAAAAGAAAAAAGAAGACAAATAGTTTGAAATTTAAATTTGTTGAAATTTTTGAAACGGATGTAAACGAATGCAATGAAAAGGATGTCTGCGATTGTGTGATTTTTCCCCCTTTTTTTTTTTTTTGCTTGTCAGTTTTCAAAAACTACTTCGAAAAACTGTGGGTGTACTTTTTTAGTTTAAGTCTAATGTCATTTGGGGGAAACTGAGGCTTGTGTCCACCACTCAGAAAATCCTGGGCATGCCACTGACCCTACCCCCACCTTAAATGGGTACCCCAATTTTTTCATCAAAAAAAACATGAAGGATGTAAAAGAGATTATACCCAGATGAATAGGGCCCAGTTGCTTTTGCGTTTTTATGCAGCGGGGGAAAATCTTAGGGGTTACAACCCCCTGGTTAGACTAGGGTAAATGCTGATTTCAAGTAATTACTTCCATGTTCAAAACATATTTACAATTCTCCTCAAATTTATTATGATAAATTTATTTGTAAACATTATTGCATCATGTCATCCAAGATTTAACCAATCAAAGAGCACACATCCAAAATAAACTTTCCATTTAATTCATTTTGCAATAAACCATCATCAAGATCAAACTATGACAAGTTTTGGGTAATTGCAGGTCAGCATTAAAAGATCTTTATATTACACTTATCATTGTAACTTCATCAAACTTATTCTTTTTATCTTCCTTAGTGGTCTCAACATCTTGAGAGAGATACGAGATCTTTATATAACACTCATCATTGTAACTTTACCAAAATTGTTCTAATCTACCTGTAGTGGACTCGACATCTTGAGAGAGATACAGCAATCAAGTACCCGGCAAAACAGTTTCAGTGATGCCGCATTAAATAGATTACTTGACAATACCTTACCAGCCAAGTACAGTCAAATGGGCTTCTTGGGACCAAGTGACATTATCGGCGACGGCTTTTACGATGCTGGCAAGGTATGTTTTTCCCAAAGTTAAGCAATTTAATCTTAAGGCTAATGTCAGGCCATCATTTTAAGAAATGTTTTTGCTCACTAACTACATAACTGATGATTAAAATGATGTAAAATCATTAAGGCCGTCGTCGACAGGGTTTATGTCGACAATTATGTCGACAGAGAGCATATCTCGACATGTCAACAGAACTGAGTCACATCGCGACAGAAACCATATGTAAACAAGCATCAAGAAAAGTCAGAAAGGACTGACAGTGAAGGAAATAACAAGCAAGATGTCAAATAAAATATTCCAAAATTACTTATTTTTCTATCTTATGATCAATAATAAAAACTCCAGCTTTTTATTAAATGTGTGCTGGGCGATATTTACCCAGCAGTCCCTAAGTTTTCATGTCCAGTTAGGACTTAAATTATGCAGGTGAAAGCCTCAAAAAAAAATGCTATGGCGATACTGCATTACATACATACATAATTTATTTCTTCCACACATGCACATTATAGTAACTAACATATCAAAAAATAGTACAGTAAACTGTTAATAAGACATTGTGGAGGAGGACTGGGAAATAAGCATTAAGCCTGTCGAGTCACAGACTCCAAATTACTTAAATAGAATATAAACAAAATTGAAAAAGCATACCATCCTCCAATTCCACAATGCTATGGCCACAGAGCAAAAAGAGCATTATGGGTTATGTCGACATGAAAAAATGGTCTTGACAACGGCACTAAATTATGCATTTCAAGAATCAGATTATCTTGCTGAAAACAGGATGGTGTCAGTTTTTGACAAAAATGTATAATTTTTACAAAAATTAAAAAAAAATGCTTGTGTCATAGATATAATAGGGAGCAACAAGACTGCCTATACCAAAAACCCAAGTTTAATGCTTCGTCAACCATGGAGCTCAAATTATGATATTCAGGTCTACTTAAGTCCAGGCAAAAAAATAAAACCTCCTGAGTTTAGTGATTCGGTTATACATAGAGGCAGACTGTGCAAATACTACTTTATACAATCAGTACGCAAAACTGAATGGAAAGACATGTTTTCAATAATTGCGCATTATGACAAGATGTAGTACATCATCAGCAATAGTTTGAATACCCTCTTTTGATCCACATGCCGTGATAAAAATATGGTAAGTCTTGTATCTCTCCTCTAAATTGGTGGTTTGTGCCTTTTTTAATGAAAGCTTTTACTGAAAAGTTGAGCTACTTCACTTTTCAGAATCTGAGAATGAATGTTTAGTTTGGGCTTTCTCAAATATTTAGTTATCTTTCTTTTTGATTTATTGCCCAAAGTAGATCTAAAATTTAAACTTTAAAACCTCAAGTGTTTTTTGAAAAAAAAATGGAATTTTTGACCCAACACTTCAAAAATATAGATAAAAATCTTTCTTTAAATTCAGGATTGGCACAAGCCTTAATCCACTTCTTAGGCTAATGGGCAAAACTTGAACCTCTAAGGAATGGCAAGCAGTTTTAACTTTGATTCCTCATTTTTAAAAAAGGACTAAAATTGAGTAGTTTTCTATATAAAGTCACAAAGGATGTATTTCCACCTTTGCTGTAAAGAACCTTATTAAATGTGATAGTAAATGGTCCATGTTATTAATCCCCTGGTGGGCTTTTGATTTACTTTTATTGCTCAGAACATTGACAAGTATATAACGTGATCTAATGCTCCAGCCTAATAATGTCAAGTGTTCTTGAGCTCATAAATCACTTGAAAGAAACTTGAGGTTTCTCAAGGAGAATGTTCTGATTTTCAAGTTGTTGAATGGTTTTTTTATTAAGTTTGTATAAAAATATATGTTATTGGTTGGTTAATATATGTTATGAAATAACAAATAGCATGAAATTATGTACAAAGTTATTTCTACTTGAAATCCAAAGGGAAACTTTAGAATTTGTTTATTGTTCCATATAATATTTCTTGTTACTTTACCCATTTTATGCATTTGGAATATTTTTATTGAAAGGTGCTAAAGTTACATTAGTTAGACATATCTTGTATTTTGTGGGAGTTGAACCTGAAATTCAAGGTGACACGTCAGGGGATTTTTTTCCCCCTTGTTTGTCTGTCTGTTTAACTTTTGCAAAGTTTACAGACATTTTATGTGTGATTGAAAACAGGGTGTGTGTGTCATAAAAATATGTGGATATACCCGACAAACTTGCAATTCACTATACCTACCCATCATAAAAAAAGAATTTTACTTAAAGTGTGTGCTTTTTTAAGAAAATTTTCTCAAGATACACTTTATTTGTGCAAATTGGATGCTTTGTCCATGATGAATACCCCCCTGTGAAAACCCACCATTTCAGAAAAGGCACCAAAAGGCAGACACTTAGGCCCGTATTCCAGAAAGGTGTTTAGCTAGACCACGGTTTTAATTCTCCTCAACAGCACGGCTCATTGAACTGCTCTGCTTGAAAGCTGCAATGATGCGTATCATTTCTGGACAGTTGGGCCTGTATTCCAGAAAGATGTTTAGCTAAACAATTTTTTAACTGAGCATCAACTGTCCAGGAATGATACGCATCATTGCAGCTTTTAAGCAGAACAGTTCAATGAGTCGTGCTGTTGACGAGAAATAAAACCTTGATTTAGCTAAACACCTTTCTGGAATACGGGCCTACGTGTCTGCCTTTTGGTGCCTTTTCTGAAATGGTGGGTTTTCACAGGGGGTATTCATCATGGACAAACCATCCAAAATGCACAAATAAAGTGCATCTTGAGAAAATTTTCTTGCTGGAATACAAGAAAATTTTCTTTCTGGAATACGGGCCTTAGTGTATAGGAGATGAATCTCCCTTGTATCGGATTTGAAGTTCTTGTCACACCTGTGAGGAGTAGATAGGTGGATGTGGACCCCTTGCTAAAACTGGAAATTTAAGGCAACAAAAGTTTTATCTACTTTAACATAAATTTGCAAAGATTTCTGACATTGCAAAGCCTTTATTAGCTGGTGAGAAATATGAGTTGTGTAATGTTATTATTAGAATATACAGGCATGAGAATCTTCCTGATTTTTCAGGAATTCAGGATTTTTTACCTCAAAATCTGTGGTCTCTGAGTTAAGTGTGAATTTGAATTGATTTTTTTTTTGGTGGGGGGGAGGTCGACCTGAGGTGACATTATATATGAAGGAAATGTCTTGATAATTAAATTGAAATACTGATTTTTAACCCGTATAGGATTTTTTAATAACTTTGTATAGTAGCCAGTTAGTTAATTTTTACTGCATGAAATGGCCTTTCAGAAGGTGTCTAAATAGCCAAAATCAGTTAGCTTCCGGGGCCTTTGTCCCTTGGAGGACCCCTATAAGGCGGCCCCCTGGACCCCAGTCGATTTGTGCTTCGCTCACTATGCTTTCTTTTCCTGCTTTTTTCAAGAAATCCATTCTCATGCCTGAATATATGAAAGGGATGGAGCCCCATTTCAGCCTAGCTTAGCCTAAGGGAAATGCTTTTGTAATGAAAACCAGGCTGTGGTCTAAAATTTAGTTTATTGTGTGATTGGGGGTGGGTGTCACACCCTCCAAATTTGACCAAAAAAGTACTTAAAAGGTCCACTAAACTAACAAGTACAAAAAAGATCCACAAAGAGGCTGTGGTCTCAAATTTAGTTTATTGTGTGATTGGGGGGGGGGTGTCACACCCTCCAAATTTGACCAAAAAAGTACTAAAAAGGTCCACTAAACTAACAAGTACAAAAAAGATCCACAATGAGGACGCAACAACACAAAACACCATCATAATGGTCATTTTAGGGGTAAAATTCTAAATGCTTGTCACTTTCTCAAAACCACTGAAATTAGTTTAGGGTCGACCAAAACAAAATTTTATCTCATAAAGGTCCACTTTTGAAAATCCTGCAACCCTTAAAAAACTCCTGCATATATGGGCCTGTGTGATTGTTTCGTATTTTATAAAAGTGATCAAAAATGACGCTGTGTGCAGATGTGTCGATTGTTACCAAAGGTCAAAATGGGATTCAAAATAACAGAAAACTTTGTATTAGTTCCTATTGCAATGATTAGAAATATAGCTGCATCATATACCCATCATATGTCGACTGAAACTGAAATTCAAAAGCGACAAAGAAGTGTTTAAGGGGTTTTCTCACAGATGCAGTTGCTTACGACTACGGGATAAAGATTTGTTCCATAAATAGTAAAAATTCAAAGAATTGTTTGCACCCGTCTTGCGTACACAAGTTTCAATGCACACTGACCGCACACTTTACTAACACATTTGGTTAATTACACGATATATACGCAGGATATATTGAAAAATGTCAGTTTTTGTCATTCTTCTTGAAAAATAACATAGTGACCCTATTTTCTTTTTATTTTGAAGTACGCAAAAATGCTTTAAAATATGTAAAAAGTGAAAAAAAAAACAGTGGAGCATTTACTATTTTATAAGCACATAATGATCAACATTTTTAGCTTTCCCTGTATACTTCTTGTGGTAAATTGGGTGATTTTTTTCGGGAAAATATGTACTTTTGGAAATGCCTGTATCTCAAAAACGAGCACGGTGACCTATATTTTTTTAGTTTAGATTCGTTATCAGCACAAATAAATCTACCAAATACTAATCAATGGAGATTTTGCATATGTGAGAAAACCCCTTAAATTCTGTGTTCAAACTTGTCTATGTAGAGTGCTTTGGGTTTCATCGATTCATTCACATCAGTAGCAAGTAAAGATGAGGCGAGGCTTATTGTTAGAAAATTGCATCTCGGAGGTACTTTGGGGTGTTGAATTTCAAAATTCTTTAATATTAGTTTTATTTGAAGTAAGAAGTGTTGGTGTTCGAATGTTAGTTGGGGGGAGGGCAGTACATCATGGATACATTGGGTCAGGGTAGGCTTAATAAGATGCAGTATTTGGATCTATTGGTTGAATTGCATTGTTCTTGAAACATGTGAAAAGAATGAATGGAACATTGCCATTAAATGGGACAATATTGTAATAAAAGGGTATGACAATATGGGTTGTTAAAGGCTGCGATCCTGCATCTGACTCATAGACACCATGTTTTTTCTTTGGGTCACCTTTGGTTGCTCATTTAACCTGTTTTCTGTGCAGTTTTTATTTATGTTGTGCGCCATGCCATCTGATGTAGATATTCATTTTCTGTTTCTCTTTCTGTTTCGGCATTCGGTACTATCTCAACCTTGATTCACCAATTGATTCGGATGCAGGTTTTAGAGACAATCGCGGTGTTAGCTATCACCAACAGATGATAGCGTTACAGAATCAGTTGTGGATCAAGGTGGGATGATTTTGACAAAAGGTGTGCGTACGTGGTATCTAAGCGTAAGTGTTTTGCGCCTTGTTATTTATGCATCGTCTTCCTGGTTAGCGGCGAACAACCCAAAAAATAGCACAAAATAGTAACGAGTGCTCCTGAACCAACAGGCCTTCAGTGATGTAACTTTTTACATCTGTTTTCCTTTACCACAAAATGCTTATTTTTCAAATATTTGGTACTTACATAATTTTTAAATTTTTGACTGGTTATTTTTGAATGTCAAGTGGATGTTAAATCAAGAAAAAAATGTGGGGTCACTGACTGTTTTAAAAAGATAGCTGGAGATGGAATTACATTGGGTAAAATCTAAAAAACAGTTTTAATCACCGGAAATTTCAAAATTTATTTTCATAACACGGAGCAGATGACAAAAAGTTTGTTATGTAACCTGATGCTCGGTTTTTCTAGTTATCGTCCATTAAATGGGAAAAAATCATATATGACGCCATAGTGTGCTTAGATGGTCAATGACCCCCATTTTTTATTGCTGAATTATGAAGTTTAGACTACAATCTGGTAAATGAAAAAAAAATATACCAAATATGTTGCGATGGGCCTTAACATCCATCCTATCAGATTTGAGGAACCAAGATTCTGATTTGACTTGATTTGATTTTAATTTGGTGAAGGTATATCCCTGAGACTTCAAATGCAGGGATGTGTGTCGTAGCACCTGTGAAAACATTTGTGTGGATGAATTGTAATATTGAAATTGTGAATAGCCCTGATGCAAAATGATTCCTTTACCCCAGGGGGGGGGTCACTTCCGCTCCCAAGATGCTCATTTCAAGATTACTTCAGATTCCCATTTTCAAAGGAAATGACTCAAAAGTGTGTGTTTTCTAATTTTGAGCAATTTTCAGCTCAAATAGTCATATTTTTATAGGAAAAAAGCAGTTCCTGAGACTTCAATTCGGGGGGAAAAAATCAGTTCCATAAACTCTTTTTCCGCAAGACCCTCTATCGAGGATATTACATACCTACAAAAAAAATTTGAGTACCCCACCGTGTCCTTTACAAATGATGTTCACCCATGTCCCATCCAATATGAATTGCCCTCAGGGGCTTATATTGTTTACTGTCAGGAGGTTTTTGTGGATGAATGGTGAATATTGTGGTGAACTGAGTCGGTGTAAAATAAAACGTTTATGATTTTTTTCAACATTGGAATCCAGCCTTTTGTATAAAGACACGTTTGCTTCAGGAAAAGTGTTTTCAATATAGACACGTGTGCAGAATAAATACACAACCAGATTACTGTACAAGCTACTAAATTGCATGGCTGTACCATGCTGCATATCTATTACATGGTACACACTCACCCAATTTTATGATTGGTTATTTTTACTTGTAAAGTTTTACTATGTCCAAGAAAGTTGAAGTCTTCAATTTCACGCACCTTAACTAGCCTCATTTAGAAGTCTCTGTTCGCAACGATGCTAATGCTGAATATGCATCATGAATGAATTTTGTAATTTGGGATGATTTTGTAGGAAATAATGAAATGGCAATTTCTGTGCATTTGGAAGCCAATTTAAAATCTCATTTTCTACAGGAATTACTCACCAAATGTGTAACTGAATAGGTTCAACTGAATGAGAAAACTCATAGGTACATATCTATATCCTTAAATTGCATTTTCATGCAAACAAGAGCAGGATTGAGTGTTGAGCTACAGACATGCTCTCTGTTTTAAATAGAGCCCCAATGTGTGGGTATAGGAAAAAAAAAATTAAACAAAATGACACAGTGGGGCAAGCACACTAGTACATACTATGGGATAGCCATGCAAACATGACAGAGTCAAGAGATTCTTAAAATTGATAATTTGACATTTTATAGAAAACATCATTTTGTACCACACAACATATTGACTTTTACGTGTTAAAGCACAAAGTTTCACCAAAGGAATACTTCAAACCCGTTGGAGCTCCACTCCGACCAAAGGGGCTGGGGTTACTTACATCGACAAGGTATATGTGTATGTGCCTGCCTTTTGAGGGGTTTTTTTTCAGGATTTTGGTATATCAATGGGGTGGTTTTCATAAATTGGGTGCTTTTGGGAAAATTTGCAAAAAAAGCACCCAATTTGAGTAAAATTGGGTGCTTTTCTATTAAAATTGGTATATTGATGGGTGGGGTTTTGAGCCAAAAATAGGTATAGAGATGGTCAGCTTTTCGGAGTTCCGCAGGCACATACCCGTACAAAAAAAATTTGAAGGACACCCCCCCCCCCCCCCCCCCCCCCCCCCCCCCGGGACTTCAAAGCTCAACCAGTGGTTGACCGCCTGCACTACTGGTTCTGAGCAGTTTCTGTTTTTCTAAACAATGGCAACTGCCCTGAACCACAGATGCAAGTTGAGTTTTGAATATGTTAACAAACCATTACCCCTTTCCTTTCAGATTCGTCCAGAGAGTAAATTTTTAACATTGGAAGAACTCAGCAGCAGAGAAGTAGATCAGAAACGACCCGTATTACTTGTCAACTGTGGATCTTCTAAAAGGTATGTGTCAAATTGCTTATTCCGTGTAAGGATGGTGCTGGTTGATATTTAACTCTAGAGCACTTTGAGAGACACTTGGGAGTGCTGAGTGGAACAAAGGTTGTCCTCTTTTGGGTCTTTTGAAGAGAACATGTGCAAAATGTCATTTTAGGGTATTTACCAAAAGCTTTTTGAATGGATAATAATGCAGTCAGTCCAGAGAGTAAATTTTTAATGTTGGAAGAACTCAGCAGCAGGGAAGAAGATCAGAAACGACCTGTGTTACTTGTCAACTGTGGATCTTCTAAAAGGTATGTGTCAAATTGCTTATTCCGTGTAAGGATGGTGCTGGTTGATATTTAACTCTAGAGCACTTTTGAGAGAAACTTGGGAATGCTACATCATGTTTTGTTTATTAACCCTTTGAACCCGATGAGCCGGTATATCGGCTCATGTGTACATGTACCGTATACCCGATGAGCCGGTTTACCGGCTTTAAGGTCACGTGTCAGAAACTTGATGTGTCTGTCAACAGGCATTGTTAGTTACAATTTGCAATAGGCGAATTCCAGCGTGACAGGCGTGACCTTTGCATGAACCTTTTTTTCTCAGAATAGCTGGTAAATTTTATCTAAAGGCGATACCACGGAAATATTCCTATATGTTATAGTAAACATTCGATATTGGATGCAAAAAGTGAAAAATTTATTCTAACTCAATCACTGTCTTCACAATGGGGACACAAAGTGTCCGTGACAGGCGTGACCCAAACTGACACTGCCTTTTCAAAAATATGGTTTAATGCTCAATTCTATCTCTTTCCCACGGGAGATTTGATTCCTGTTTATGTTGCAGTATATCTCCTTTGGGGAACCAATCAGGAAACATTTCACTTTTGGAGCTGTAGCTCTTAACTTGGAGAATACAGGCTAAATCATTTCGTGACAGGCGTGACGTGACAGGCGTGACATTTGTGCACACCTAGTAAAACTTGATTTTAGCAATGGATCTGTTGTTTAATAACGTCTTTATTTATGATTATGATTTATTTTCAACAGTTTTGATACTGTATTATGCAAGTCTTATCTATTTTTGAGCTTTAACCCATGTCCTCCTGAGCTATTTTTGCAACACGTCCTCCGAAGGGTTGTTGCAACCACCCTAATATTTTAGAACGGAACCTCCTATGAACTTGGTTTTGCTAATAATAGATAGGTATGATCCTCCCCTATTCAACGATATCAAGATCATCAAAATCAGCCGAGGCATTACGTAATTATGACGTCATAAAGCACTTTCGGATTGGAAAATCAGGCAAAATTGCATTATGGCAAAAATGGCCACCAAAAAGCAAAATTTTGCTACAAAAGTTCTAAATAACAGATTTTCGTCGGGGTTTTTTTTGCCAATTAAGACAGGAAATGATGATTCTAACATGTCTTTTAAGTTTGAGCTTTATAGCATGCACATTTTTTTCAAAATGGCGACTTAAACATTTCCGGGATTTCGACTTCGTGACAGGCGTGACCGATTTTGAGATGTAATAGTGGAAGAAATAAGCAATCACTGAATGTTTGTTTATTGCTTTGCAGATGTAGACTCCATGATAGAAGATAGATAATGATATTTCACCAAAACATGACCTTTTAATAAAACACAGCAAAAACTTTCCATGTTTTTCGTGACAGGCGTGACATCTGAAAACGGCAAATTCCAACAACACACTACTCGGCTATGATTAACATTTATTACTTAAACGCGATTGTACTTTAGAGCACAGAGACTGGGGCTTCTTATACACTAATAAGGAAAAGCTTCAGATGTTTTTCTCTGTTTCAGTACCAAATCACTTTTTGGTGCAAATTTGAGGGTAAAATGTTACTAAGGCAACATCCAACTTATACCAGTCATAAAATAAGTTCTATTTGCTTTATGGAAAAAACAAAAGTAGTTCCTGAGACCTTGACTTGTTTACTTTCAACCCAGGTATTACTTTTATGTCAGAATTGAACTTGAAAAATTCATGTATGTGATACAAGATCATGGAATTAGCCAATAGTCTTATTTATATCAGAAGACATCAATGAAGCTTTGAACCCATGGTTGATGGGTCAGTTTGCTCTTGTTTACTTGACAGAGTTAAAAGATTCCTTATATTTTCGTAAATGTGATCAAAATTTTAAAGAAATGTGGCTTCGCCATAGACTACAATGTAAATGTCGAACATGTTGGTCGACATAAAAAGTACTCTTTTGTATTTGTTTCTATTAAAATAGGATGTATAAAACCTCACCCCTATTTTAATGTTGTAAATGGAATGATCCAAGTACCTGGACGTTGATGTAAACAAACTAGAAGTCTTGCGGTTGGCAATCAATGTAGTGTTTTTTTGGTTTGTTAGTTCGTAAAATTGTTGATTTATTTCTGCAATATGACTGCTTACTTTTACAATAGTTTTAAACATCATGCGACACTTGAGCCTTTTTCATGCAGACTTTCAAGGTATTTTAGTAATATTTTGACAGGAACACAGAAGACTAGAAGATAAGATTAGGCCTTCCGAATTCGGAAGACATACATAATCATGACAAAATTTCAAATTCGCAAAATTCATACTCGCGAAAATGTCACTTTTTTGCAAATTTGCAAAATAAACTCCCCGCAAAATTAAACTGTTTTACAGTATTTGTTATAAGGACCAAGAAGCCACTTTAATGGCTGGTTCGAGATGACATTTGGTAGTCACATTTGAATTATATAGGATCAGCAGCACAGCTGTCGACCAACGACTGATCACTATTATATAGTATGTCTGTTCAGAAATAGAGCTGCCTTAAGGCTGGTGTAGACCTTTAAATGGCATAAATGGTTTTTGTACTCTAACTCTAAAACTAATTGTATAATCTTTATAAAAGTATACATTTTTAGAAGCGGATTTTTACACTGAACATGATGATGATATCAGTTTGTGACCAAAAATTCCAATTTTGGTAAAAAATGCCAAAAACCATATTTTTTACCCCAAAATTTCTGGAAAGCCTAACTAAAATTTGCATTTGTGAAATGTTGAACTTTTTTGCTTTTTAGAATCTAGAAACAAATGTCTAGGAACGGTTTTCTCAAATTTTTGATTTTCATCTTATTTTTTGAAAAAATGCCAAAAATAGGTCAAAAAATGTAAACAAATCCCACCGCTGCCACCAAAATGGCAATTTTTGGCCTATTTTTGCCATTTTCTCAAAAAATAAGATGAAAATCAGAAATTTGAGAAAACCGTTCCTAGACATTTGTTTCTAAATTCCAAAAAGCGAAAAAGTTCAAAATTTCACGAATGCAAATTTTAGTTAGGCTTTCCAGAAATTTTTGGGCCAAAAATGACAATTTTTTGGCATTTTTTGCCAAAATCGACATTTTTGGTCAAAACCGATATCACCATTATGTTCAGGGTAAAAATCCACTTCTTAAAATGTATACTTTTATATATTCTATGCAATTAGTTTGAGAGTTAGAGTACAAAAACCCTTTATGCTAGTTGAAGGTCTACCCCAGCCTTAAGGGCTAGATACACTACGTCATTTTGATAGTCATTTTCATTCAGAATTTTTCTTAGGGTGTTAAATTTTCACCACTATGTTAAATTTTCATTTGGAATGAACATTTTCATTTTATTTTTTTCTCATGGTGTCAAATTATTGCTGTGGTGTAAATTGTTTTACCATTTATCAAAATGCTCATAATGGTGAAAATTTTTTCGCATCACAGCACATTTAGTATATTGATAATTCATAGTACATTACTTTCTTTGGTAATCGTTTAAAAAAAATCGTTGTTTACTGGCATAAATGATGGGACTTGCATTCCAATAGCAAATCTTGTTTGGGATGCAGCTGACCTGAACATCAACAGCAAATGATTTCATTCCCTGGATGTACAGGTTGTGTGTGTATTACAAATATAGTTGCCAGATAGCCAGACAGTTGTCATGACGCCAGGATCCTCAAAGAGTTACCATGTCAAAAAGAAGACAGAAATTGAATTGCTTCGAATTCATATTTTGTTTGGACCCATGTGTGGGTGTTTGGACCCATGTATAACTCTGCAAAAATGTTATCCCTTGAATGCTTTTAAAGCCTATCGACCTTTTCAAACAGCGATCGGAAAACTTTGGAAAACATGGTCACGTGCCACAGCAGCTGCCGACAGCAGACGACAATGAAATAAAATGAAATAGTACCGCAAAAGTGCATGATAAAAACGGCAACGTTCGTCGTTGTTGGAAACATACTGTCGAAGTGTCGAACTTTGTCAAAAGATGAGGCACAGAGGTACTGTTTATTTCCCGGAAACGATCAGAATTAGTTCAAGCTTTCGGGTATCTTCGGAAAAGATCGGTTTGAAAAGGTCTATTACTATCAATATCAGTCTTTTTTCATTTTTATTAATTTTTGCACGGGAGGTCAGCAGATGAAGAGGATATTTGTTTCATCTGCTGACCAATTGTCAGCCTGGTTGTGTTTCGAGCCCAGGGGGGCCACTCAGGTATATTCATGTACACATGTGTGAACATAGGTTTACAAAATACCCCCTAAACAAGTTTTATCTTACCTTGAAGAAATACCCCTAAACAAGGATTTACGTGTATTTTTACTTAACACTTCACCCCCTAAAATTGGATTTTTTACTTCAGGTTTTGAAAAACACCCCTTTTGTGAAATTTTGTTTTGAAAAAACACCCCTTTTTGTTGAAAATCAGTGTTTTTAGACCCCTAAACATGTGCAGTGCTTTCCGTGCTGGTCAGTGAAAAATGACCCCTTTTACGTGTTTTTTTGTTCACGCATGTGTACACCAGTATAGCTAAGTAGCCCCCCTGGGGTTTCAAGGTCTCTTGAGATGAAGCTGTTTGAAATGTTGTCACCATGCTTGATATTGGACGCTATATACCCTGTATGTAATCAGTGTCAATGCACACAGCAATACTACCATTTTAAGTTGACCGCCAGTTCTATAGATCAATTAACAACTCAAAACACTAGCACATACTGCATATGGCGATATAAAATTGTTGGAATCCACCCGTGCATTTGGCTATTCCAGAAATTAACTGTACACCCCCTAAAGAAGGCATCCATATTTTTTCTGGAAAAATTGGGAATTCCAGGTTTGATATTTTCATGCCTTCTTTAGGGATATGTTCCATCTTAAGACAGAAAATATTTGGGAATCCCGTGCCTTCTTTAGGGGGTGTACCATTAATTTCTGGAATAGCCCATTCAATGTTTTGGAACAAATACTATGGAAACTTTGCAGTAAACCAACAATCATTTTTATTCACATAATTCAGTGACTGACAGCATTGAATCAATACAGAATGGTTTGGGGATGATATTTTTTATGACTAAATTTGCTGGTTTACAAGACCCACCGTATAAATATTGAAACAGCGTTTCCCTAAGCTGCGATTTTAACTAAATGCATTATAGGCCAAACCAGCGTTTAATTAAATATCGTTCAAGAATATGGCCCACAATGTTTATTACTACAATTGAGACCCATCATATCGAAAAGTACCTTAAGGACGGCATAGTAAATTACGAGATACAGGCCATTGAAGCTGAGCATAGTCAAAAATCACGTCCAAGGTATTTCATCAGAAACGTTACCTTCTAAGTGTATTCTATCATATTAATCAGGGTCCAACATCCAAAACATAAGACAAATATTTTAGAATTTATATAAAAATCCTTTTTCCATTCAAGTTTTACCAGTACAGAAACTTTAAACTTGATTTTCTCAGAACTATAAGTTTTCTGAATCAGCCCGATGCCTTTACCAATTTGGATGTAACTTAGCAATCGAACATCCAAAAGCAAGGAGTCATTTTAAAGCTTAAAATATGATTTTTCAGACCAAAAAATCAGTTTTCATTTTGGGGCCCTTGAGGTACCTTTCAATATGACGGGTCACAATTTATTAAATCATTAATCTGTTTGCTTCAATTCCAGCCCACCAGCCACACCTGCACCTACGATGATGTCAGAGACAGACCTGAAGCCAGAGTCGTCATCCAGAACTCAACTTGCTGGTAAACCGTCAAAATCAGCTGTTAAAGGGTAGGTTGAAGTGGCAGGAGGATTGGTAATGGTGTTTTTAGACTTCCAGTGACTTCATCACTTGATGTATGAAAGGCCAAGAGGAGAACAATTTCACGTGAGCATTACAGAGCCCACGCAGGACCATTGTTAAAAAAACATAATGTTTTAAACATATGTGATACCTTTAAACTGGAATTAGGTATTTTTATGTACAAACATCAAACAAAGCGCCTCCCAAATATATTTTCGGACTATTTTGTTAAAAATAACCAAGTTCATAAGTATCAAACAAGAAACGCTTCTGATTATAGTATCAACAAAACAAAGAAAAAGTTTTCAGATCGTGCAATTCGCACAACGGGACCAATTTTATGGAATACTCTTGATATAAATATAAAACAATGTAAATCAGTATTGTTTTTAATACTATATTTTTGTATGATATTGTGAATAAAGTGATTTGATTGATTTGATGAATTGATACCCTACCCTATATTATAATACCAAACAACATAACTTTGGGTCTGTCAATTTCAAAATCACAGGGGGTGGTTACTAACCCCTAGCCCACCCCACCCCTCAGGAAGACATGTTACAAAAAACCTCAGTAAGACCAAGGTTAATCAGCTGTTAAAGGGTAAGTTGAGCTGACAGTAGAAGGATTATGGTAATGGTGCATCTAGAATTCTGGTGACATCTTCCCTTGACATAAGTTGACGTCTGATATACAGTCATTTTGATTTGGGCTATAGGTAGAGCTTCTAAAAGACTGCGCTTAGGCCAAAAAAATTTAATTGTTTGATTGGCGTAACATAGGAAAAAAAATAGGGTAGGTAGGTCGGATTTTTTTTTTTTTTATAATTTTTGTTTTATTTTTTTAAGTCTATGTTTCACATACAAGAACACAAAATATATGGCACATAT
>JXSR01S029011.1:15507-27508 GCA_000969725.1 Ophiothrix spiculata
TGCCGCATTTGGACAGAACTGTTTTCATACCATAATATTGAAATAAGCATATCTTTGCAATGCCTTTATCAACCCTCACCATTCTTTCACCATTTGAAAGGTAAATTCATGATCTATTTAGAAAAAAACATTATTTACTTGAACTTGCTTTTGTTCTTACAATATGGCTTCCATCTAATTATTGCGTTTTTATTGACTCACCTGGTATACTACACTCCAAAACATACGTGATGTCTACTTATACTAATAATTACGGTCCTTATACAGTGCACAAATGAGATAAAACCAAACATGAGAAAACAACAGAAGCAGAGTATGAGTTCCATTGATTAAGAACATGACAATAATGTCCTTTTCTTGCTTTTATCGATGCATTATTTTAAACCCGCAATTTTCTGTATAACCAAATCGTTTTAAATGCTGTTAATTTGGTTTGTTTGAAATCTAAAATAACGTAAAACTACTCAAAATACCGTAGGGCGATTCCCAAGTAACGTTTGTGACAGTAAAATGGTAAAATGTTACTTTTAAAAGGCCACAGAACTTAGCATAAACATTATATTCACAAGTTTGTTATTGATAATGGTGCTCACGGGTAGGATCAAGACATGTAGGTGTTTAAAAATTAAATTAATTGCCAAAATACTGAATAAAGTTCATGTAACGTTTGTGACATCGCACGGATATGGTTTCTTGCTCCAATTGACTTCAAAGTAAAAATTCTTTGACATGTTTGCGAATTTTTTATTGCGCTTTTTACAGATGATGGGTAAGATATTTACAAATATTTCATTTAGGTGGTAGGAAATTCTATTGTCTTGATTTCTTTTAATGAAATGTTTTGTTTGGTAACCTTTGTGACATTTTGATGTAACTTTTCGGTAACGTTTGTGACATTTTGTAATTAAAACATGTGCTCATTCATGCACGGATAGAAAAACATTACAATTTCCGATTAGAAAATACTTTTCATATACCAAGTAACAAATGATGAGTGAAAAACCTGCTTATGTGGTCGAATAAAAAGGCAGATTTTTTGCTTGAAATCCAAAAAAGTTTCATTTTCACTGGAATGAGCCCGTAGCTTGTTTGATAGATTGCTTAACCACAATGTGTCTAACCTACGGTAGGATGAAAATGATTTAATCTCTTTTCTCGAAACAAATTATTAGTGAGGCATGATAAAAAAACCATTGAAAATCACGCTCAATGTTAAAACTTAAAGTAGGCGTTATTGACCTAGTTACACCGTTGTGTTTTTTGCTTTTTTTTCAACTTTGATTTAATTAACTGTTAATTTTGAAATTAATTACTTTTAATTACTTTAATAAAATAACTCTGCATTTCGATAACTAGCAAGCAACAACACTTTTATAAAATTATGAATTTTTATATGGGTTTTGCATTAAGCTTCTCCTTAATGCGATTACATAATAATTGATATCAATATTGAGTGGAAGGGAAAAGGCAGGGGTCATAATTGACGATTGTTCGTGTTATGGCAACTGGTAAAAATCCTAGAAAATATTTTTTCGAGATGAAAGGGCTTTTGAATAAAATGAATGGATGAAAATAAAACTATAATAATTGTTGATCGTGAACAAATGTAAATCTCATTGTGACAATTTGAATAACATCGGGTGCATATTTTAAAGTGATGTATTAACCGTCTCTCTTGAGCTTTCAAGTTTAATTAATCATCAGTCAATGAATTCAAAGAGAAAAGGATTTGAACAATGTCAAGTGAAAAAAAGCCTGAAGTTCATTATCACGTTTTCTTTGTCAAATCTTTGAGTTTAAAAGTAATTAAATGAAATTATAGTTTTGCAGTATTTTTATTTTAATAACTCCGTCGATGACAATGACAACTCATTAATCATAAAAATACCACTTTGCAATACGCAACACATCTTTCTCATAGAGCAAGTAGGTTAGATTTCTAACTTTCTTGAAATCACCACATAAAACCAATTCGCAGTAATTTATTTGAATCATTTGGTGATTTTTAATAATATCAAAATATATCTAAAATGAATAATTGCAGCAAAACATAAATATAAGTTGATACATTTCTATGGGAAAGAGAGCAACGATATAATGACTTGTAAAGATCAGTTATACTGAAGTAATTAAGTGTGACGTATTGTTAAAGAACATTAGTAAAAAAATAAACACCTACATAATAACGATGAAATCTAACCCAGATAAATGATCTGACAAATGCAAAGGTAGGAATGTATACAAGCTATTTTTGGAATCCTATTTTGTTAACCTATACTTAACACATTATTTTTAGATAATTTAACAAATGAAGTTTGGCAAAGTGAAATTTATAACCATTCTATAAAGTGTATTGAGTAAGAAACATTTATAAAAAAATACCACGACAAAGAATCAGTTAAACAATATTAAATTGTTCCTTACAACATCGACATTTACGTTTGTATGAACAATCAAATACATTTACCTTCAAGCACGTTACCCACTTTGTACATCATTCGGAATAATTTCCCTGAGGAAGATACCTATTTGTATGTAGTTCTACATATCAACAAAATGGAAGTTCTATCATATGCACCAATTGCTTATCAATCAATGCGAACTTGTGACGTACCGAGTTAGACATGCAGAAAAATACAATCCCAAGATGGTTCTCCTGTGGACAATTTTCTTCGTAGATCGTCTAACTATATAAGTATTTATCAAATTAGAATGCTTTGACATTTCGTGCAGTTATATAATTTTGAGCGCGAACAAAACTCTACATACAATCTTCTTGCTGTGCCATTAAAACATACATTTTATTTATTTACTCAATGAATAATGTCTCGACCAATTGGCAATAAACGTTTTTCTCGCATTAAATGATTGAGAAATTCAACTTCTTATGAATAATTCATCTAAAGTCTTTAATATATTGTAACGTTGATTTATACCACTGAAAGTAAATAAGCTACCGGTAATTCCCTAAGACTGACATCGCATAGAAGTATACGGTATACGGTATTCGCTATACGCTATGCGATGGCTATATGTTAGACAGGCACGGCGAGTTTTTTCGAATAGTTCCCTCTTATGTGACCCGGTAGCATCAAATGCACGTGTTCGATTGCATCTATACTTGTGCCCAAGTAATATCGTGCACCGTATACCCGAATAGTATAGTTCTATGTGAACGCAACCTTAGATTGCTATTCAGAACATAACGTCCGCAGTTTCTAGGTGACCTTGAAATGATAATTTATTCGTGAGTTTTAAAACACAACAAAAATATGAAGTTTAAGTCGTTAAAATTATCAAATTATTTATTTCTCAACACTACAACCCTATTTCTATATAAATAGTACCATAACTTTTTAACAAAGTGCTTAAAGTTAATAAAAGTATACATTTACAGAAAGGAATTTTTACAAGGAACATGATGGTGATGTTGATTTTTGACATGTTTTGAGAAAATCACGAAAAACACATTTTTTGGCCATTTGGGCTTCCAACCAAGCTAAAAATAACATTTTTTTTTAAATGACCTAGGAATGGGAATATTAATTTTAAACATCCACTCGTATGTTGCGTCTTTTTTACTTTTTAGGATTTTGGCCCATTTTTTTATTTTCATGCCAAATAAGGTCAAAAAATGACCAAAAATGGAAAAAAGTGAATTTTTGACCTTATTTGGCATGAAAATCAAAAAATGGGCCAAAATCCTAAAAAGTAAAAAAGACGCAACATGCGAGTGGGTGTTTAAAATTAATATTCCCATTCCTAGGTCATTTGTTTTTTAAATGTTATTTTTAGCTTGGTTGGAAACCCAAATGGCCAAAAAATGTGTTTTTCGTGATTTTTGGTCAAAAATCAACATCACCATCATGTTCCTTGTGAAAATTCCTTTCTGGATATGTATACTTTTATTAACTTTAAGCACTTTGTTAAAAAGTTATGGTACAAAATAAAATTGCAAAAACGTAACATTGAGTGAGGTGCTTACACCCCTTAATATCGGGTATGATCACATATTTTGGACTTACCATATTTTTAGACCAGTTATGTTCTCATCAAAAATATGCGTTTCATAAAAACACGTGTAAATTTGACAAAACAATCTACAGTAACGTAGAGTACATGAGATGATGACTGAGGGACTTGTGAATAGGATGAGGTTAACGTCCGAAACAATTTTTCAGTCGAAAAAATCTGATTGATTCGAAATGTGATATGTAAAGCATGCAATTGTCTAATGGACCGTGTGACCTGCAATGCATGTTGTTGTAATGATATAAATGATCACTAGCAACTTCATCAGTTGAGATATTTCACAAAGTCCCAATACTATAATTTCATTGCTATATAAAACATTGTATTGGTGAATGTAATAGCAGTTTTGATAAAAACACCTACAAATAAGCAAACGATGTCAACATTCCGCGTGACCCTGCAAAGAGGACACCTAACAGTCTTTGTATGTGAAGGGTTTAATTTTACCAGATAGTCAGAAAGTATGCAAAGGTTGCATTGCAATCCTACATCAGTCCATCAAATTATCTTTGACCATGTCGAGAAAGCCTTTTTTTCCATTTAAATCGGTATTACAGAACAAAAGTATACCTTTTCAAATATTTGGGTATAAATTTGTATGAACCAATTTCACAATTAAAATGTTTTTGAATATATTCCTTTCTTGAAATTGCCAATTCTGGATAGCTTTAGAAATATAATATAAGAATCAGTTGAAACCATCCAAAGGTAAAGTGCTCAACCAAGAAGGGAGCGTAATACATAAAGTTATTTGGACTTAACACATCTTATTATGCCGTGTCTTGACAGTACTGTTTCGTAAGGGCCAACATAGAACCTCACTCATCAGAAACACTTCGCAGAATGAATTATATGAATATACTACAAAAAATATTCCAAGCCTAAGACAAGGCAAGATAATTACATAATTTACATATGAATAGTCATAAAATTTTCAAATGATAATGTCCATTGATTAGAAGTCTGATTGATCCATGTCATATAAGGGTACATAATAGGTTAATGACATGCCGATATTGACGTTGACCAAAATATATAACAATAGAACAAAACAAAGCAGGATATTGATCAATTACACTAGAATTTGATCCAGTTGGAAACAATTGTACAATTTAAGTGTCAATAACAAACATTACAATGATGAGCAAATTAATTAGGTTGGTCCAGTCACAGACATTATAATTTCATGTAAAATATTTCAAAAACATTGATCAATTAAAGTTGCATAACAGATATTTCTTTCTGTGGCGACATGTATTCATGAGTTCATGTCTTTTATTTAATGAGCACATGCCAGGTCTATGAATGATAAAGTACTTCTCTTCGATACACAAATTGCAGAGTTTTGTAGAAGTCGAGTATGGTCTAGCCCTGCTCACTATTTTCCATTGAAGAGAATATTGTATGTTTTTTTCTTTAAGTTTCCATATATGTTCACTAAGGGTGGTTGAAGTTCGTTTGTCCTCATGTTTGAAGGTGGAGATGTGACCCGAGTATCAGAGCTGGATTGCAAGTAACTTCAATAGAATATAAATCTGAAATCGGCAAGATAAGTAAACAAATATTGGAGAGGATCAATGCCAGCATTATCAAGAAAACTGAGCTCAAACAATAGAGAAATACAAACGATGTAATTGCATGGTTCAACCAAATAAATGATAAACAAAACAATTACTTTTTATGTCAAATGTCAACCTTTCATTTCCCTTTGTTACGTTAAGAATTAATGTTTTAGGTAACTCTGATTAGTATAAATATTAATAAAACTCGTTTCCAAATTGATCTGAAAACGTTGTTACACATTTGATGGATAGTTGGTGGTTTGTAGTTACTGAAGATCTAATGCTGGAACTGGCTGTGCGGGTTCGGGGTTCGAATGCCTTGATCGAATGTGTAAAAGTAGAGATTTGTGATAGAGTAAATATATGTAGTTTTTTGGTCTGAAGTTGGCTTGGGTTTAAGAAATCTATATATAGGTCAACTAATAGCTCTGGATATTGGATATTGTATCTGTAACCCATGTCATCAAATTAGTAAATTAAGGCAATTCACTGATAGTGGTGGGATATCACCCATCTTCTCTGAGTTCTAAACGTCAAAGATGAATGCATCATGTTAATAAGTAAAACACATTTTTTGGTAATGGGGGAGAGCCCAAGATCTAGATGACACACTGATTACAATTAGTGATTGCTCTAGAAAGTCGTCTGTCAATAATCACCTGACATTGGGCGAAGCATCATTCATCTCTTTTTGTATCATTGTAGCATCATGTGTGTTCTTACATCATCTTTTCACTTGCACTTTGAAAAGAAACTAGTCATAGTTTAACGTAGAATTATAATAATAAGTAATTGGAAGTTAAAAATTAGTACTGGAAGTGTTAAAACATAATTTTGAGTTTACCTCCAAACTTTTGAAACATCCAGAGATTATAAGTTTAGGTAATCGTTGTCCTTGCTTTCAGAAACAAAACTTATTGTGATTATAATAGATATTTGTATGCAAAATACAAAAGTTTCTGTGCTTTATTTGTGCCCCTCCTGTTAATTTTTCAAATGAAGTAACAACACGTGCAATATTTTAGTACATTTCGAATTATTCATGGTAATCAAGATCTATAAATACACCTTTGCCTACAACATGACAAATCTAGACCACTCTAGACACTATGTCAGATCACAAAACATATTCCGAGAAAACGATCAAGATACTACTGTACTGTTTCATATTGATCGCATATTATCTATGTCCTAAAAATATGCTTTTAGTTTAGAGCACAATGTAAATAGCCTTATGTCTGACGGGAAACGTCGAAATGGTTGCAATAAATGACTGATCACGTAAGCTAGGTTGTGAGGTCAGTAACTAAAACATACGCAATTTTATACTGCAACTTTTTGAATTTTCTTCACGATGTATTATCTTCTAAAATATATATGCGAATCTTGTGACTCAGTGTACCTCGCATCGTTACTTTCATTTTAAGAAAAAATAGTTTGTCGTAAGAAATAAACAAACGCAGTGGCGTAGCTAGCACCCCCCCCCCCATTACTGACGATCCGTCGGTTAAAAAAGCGCCCGTCGGTAAATTTTAGCCGATCGATACCGCATACAGTCGATCGATCCGATTGGTTACGCACCAAAATTATAACTACATACATTCAGCTTGTACATTTAGCTTTCTTGCAGTTTGTCAGATAGCTAAAACACCGGAGCTTCCGGGGACTTCGCCCCCTGGACTCTCACCAGTGGCCCTATGGCGGGCCCCTCCGTTATTCGCTCCGCTCAATTCGTTCGTTGCGCTCGCATGGTCAATACAACTCTGTTGGTTCGACTCAGTTCGTCTTTATAGTGGCCCCCACTTTCGGAAACCTGGGTACGCCACTGTACAAATGTATTTGACCTGTTTAGTGATCATTGATGAATGAGTTCTTCCTCTTGAGGAAAAAGAAGCATGTCAAGAGTGTAACATACAAAACTGCGTTATTACACTAGTAACATCTTACAGTCACAAGGCACGCGATTACATATTGCAGTATACATTGTATATCGCAGATATTGTTCAAAAATCATTAAAGGCACTTTTTGCAACCAGCAAATCGTTTCTGATAACTTGCCAAGCAGCTACTTGTCGTGTAATGTACTCTTTGCCATGAGGCAGTGTTTGTTTCTAGCCTTCGCTTTTTGAGCTCTGAATACCAAGTAACTTGCTGTTTGATAGATTATATAAATTGTCCCAGGATTTGATTGCAAATTATTTCTACTCACGACCTCACGGCTTAGTATCGGAAACACACTCAAGGAGGAAAATCTCGCTCACATGTTTTACAGATCCTCCTCAAAAACGTTTCTACATCTTGAATGACAAAACTGAGCTAAACTGCTTGTGTATCTCTTAACACTTGTTGAGCATTTGTTTTATTCGTAATTTAGTGGTTTCATTATTACTTATAAAAAAGATTAATTGTCAATAAAGATGCCAGGAATTCATTATAATTTATTACTAATAATGTTATGTAAATGGTGCTAAATCATCTTCTTATGTTGCACAAAGTTGTGCATTTGTATTTTTGTCTGAATGTATCTCCACCATATAGACTTGTACCTTCGACATAATGCGCTTAGTGACACGAAATAAAACACCTACTATTTAAAGTACTAAAATAACAAACCAGTTGAAAAGAAATTAATCAAAAGTGATGGTTGTGACACTATATTTTGTTTGTGTTGTGGTAATGCTATGATTTCGTTATTTTACTAGAATAGATATTATTGTTTTTCGATTAATTCTGTAGTATATGTTGAAAGATATCAGGTTTCCTGTCACGTTGTAAAAGTCTCATTAGATAATCAAGAGTTGACAGTGTCAGAATTCACTTCACGAAGAGTGTCATTTGTTGACATTGAGTAGTTAACGTGCGTTTATTTTCAGGCCATAGCTCTAAGCAACACAACACACAGATCATTCAAACAAGACGGGCTGCTAGTAGAGAGTCAACAATCCAATTGCAAGGTTTAGTCATGTGCTTGCTGGCTTAGAACCATAGTGTAGGTTTGAGCTCGAGTTTACCGACTCAAACCAGTGTTTCACCTCAGACCAAGCAAATAATTAGATCAAAATGTATTCCATTAAAATGCATTAAAAACGCAGCACTAGCCAACCATATCAGGATGGTCTAATTCTGGATTCATATTGAGGGATTACAAATATTGAACAAATTGTTTTTCGACTACTCAACAGAAAAATAATGGTGATTGTTCACCGCAATCGTATGAATGTCATCAAGCAAACCAAACTTGTATCGATTAAGGATCTGTGATCTGTTCAAAGTGAAGACTAACTTGAAACGACGATGGCAAGTAAAACTGATTTCTTATTCAAACTTTTTTGAAATCAAGAAGCCAACTCAACTAAAGCTGATATACCACAAAGTAAGACGCAAATCGCACATTATGTTGAGTGAAAAGTTTGAAGATGCTATATATAGCTAAACATAACAGCCTTTAAAATAAAACATTCTTGGGTTCTTGGAGCGTAACAATTAAATCAGGTACTATATGCCTAGGGAAAGGAGATTTGTTTTACATTTATGATTCGAACTCTTCATATGTTTGATAAATGATAGTGAAATAGAAATTCTTATTAAAAGATGTTACAAGAGTGGAATTTACGAGTTCAGTTATTTGCGTTTCTTTTATTTTCAAGTTGTTTTTGTTCGATGTTGTAAAATCGTCAAAATGTGCATAATATGAAACCCATAAAAATAATGTGAAAAGACCATCGACAATCATTGATATTTGATGTATAATGTAGGATATATGAATAGTCCGAAGCAATTTTTTAGTTGACAAGCTCTTGGTTTACTTGTAATGTGGTGATATGTTAAGCATGAAATTGTCTAATGGCCCGTTTGACCAGCAATGCAAGTTGTCGTTATGATATGCGTGATTTTAAGTTTCAAAGAAACCAGCGAATTTGTTAAAAAACATTGATTGCATTCCTACACTCTAAATTTTCAAACGTTTAAGGCGTTTGCTTATTAATGGATAAGCTGACTGTTTTATTGTAAGCGCATGTGGACTGATGTTTCTTTCAAAACAATTAAACATAGTAAACAGTCTACAGCATTGACACTATGGAAGTACATGTACATGGGTATTTACAGAAGAAACTAGTTAATGTACTTACAAACAATAACATTTACGCTTTTATAAACCCATGGAATAAAACTACCTTGAAGCACATAATCCACTTTGCATATTATTTTTTGATGATTTTCCTGAGGAGATTTAATGTATATACCTAATGTTTTAATTTATGTAGTTCTACATTTCAAGATAATGGAACTTCTAGTTGTGCATCATTTGCTTATCAATCAATACAAATTTGTGATGTATCGAGTTAGACGTTTAGAAAAATACAATTCAGATAGAGATCTTTTAGGTTAATTCAATTCTGTTGATAATCTGACTATAAGTATTTATCAAACAAAATACTTTATCATTTTAAGACTCTATCAGACATCACCGTATAGAACAAAACGTATGAATCACGTACAAAAGGTTCACATATTTGCTCTTTACAGTGATGTGTGACAGAGCCTTTACGGACATTTCATTAATTTATAAGATGTAGAATTTCACACGATGTAAGTACGATGTTCGCACGACACGCCTGACCGTGATCGGTTGCTTGTATCGTACGTTGCACACTTTGAAAGTCCTTAAACCGTGCTTACAACGTACGGACACAATGCAACTACCTCGTTATTATGAGGAAACCGTAATTACGCGTACGGTACACGTACGGTGTCCGTACGTGTACCGTACGGTGTCCGTACGTGCTAAGTGCGTCTTCTGCAGAACAAGTGATTATCGGATTCCGACAACTGTTTCCGTTAAAAAATATATCAGTACCAGGAAATATGAAAATGGTTTCATCCTTTGTTATTCTTCAATCAGTCCTACAAAGTAAAATAATGATATTTATCAAACAAAAATTGATTAGAAATTATCATGCATATGGTAAAAACAATGCGATGTGTCTATCGGAATCCGATAGGTTTATCGGAAACAATTCAATTCAATTCAATTCAATTCAACTTTATTTCCATAATATATACATAAACAAACAAACACATTGATAAAAATACAAAGATACAATTATGGAGGAGCAGTCAAAAGGCCAGAATTGGCCAGAGAGGACTACCCCTTGCTAAAGAAGTGTTCAGCGAGTTTCTATGTGGACCAGCCCATAGTCAAAATATGCACTTGTAAGAAGACATGGGCTGGGGAATAGAAACTCCCGGAAAACTAACATCACATATATGTTACACTACATGTTATTGCACACAAAAAAATCAAAACAATACAATACAATACAAACAAAGCTCCAAAAACTCAAATTTATTCATAACCAGATAGCAAGTATTTTTTGTACTGATTTCTAAAATGTCTTGACGAAAAAGAATTTTTGGTCTCATTATCAAGTGAATTCCAAATCAACGGTCCCTGGGTTCTAACAGAGTGATCCGAAAAAAATCTTGAGTGTCTTGTTTGTTGAAAATTTTCTTTGTTTCTTGTTTGGTAATTATGGATTTCAGATCTGGTGATGAAAAAGTTTTTGAAACCAGTTGGTAGTTGATTGTTAGAGTACCTGTACATAAAAAGCGCAGTCTCAAGTTTAAACATATCATGTACATTAAGAATAGTATTATTTGCAAATAAAGGTCCCGAATGGCTTCGATAATGACTTTTGGAAATAGTACGTACTGCCCATTTTTGTAACTTAAGAATTTTTTCTAAATAGGTTTTGCATGAACATCCCCAAACCAGAATACCGTAACTAATGTATGGAAGTACTAATGAACAGTACAGTGTATATAATATTCTTTTTGGAATGAAATGTTTTAACTTGTTCATAACCCCGATATTGCATGATATTTTCTTAGCGACATTATCAATGTGATTTTTCCAAGTCAAGTTTTCATCAATTGCTACTCCCAAAAACTTGGTTGTTTTTACACGAGTTAACACAGATCCATCAAGGACAATATAACCTGCATTTAAAATTGATTCATTCTGATTAACACCCGTGTCTAACTCAAAGTTTGTCATGTGAGGCGTTCCCATCATCATGAAGTTTGTTTTGCTTGCATTAACAGAAAGCTTATTGGCTTTAAACCAGTTACTTACTTCAAGGAGTTCTGTATTTATAAGTTGTATTTTACTCAATATGTCCTTGTGTGAATACAACATTGTGGTGTCGTCAGCAAATAAAATAAAATCAAGAATATCATATGTTTTTGTAATATCGTTAATATATAATATAAATAACAGAGGCCCTAAAATTGAACCCTGTGGGACACCAAACAATATGTTTTGCTGATTAGAACAATTTGAATCAATTTTAACAAATTGTTTTCTGTCGTTTAAATAACTTTTAAACCATTGATATACAACACCT
>JXSR01S029012.1:9260-19988 GCA_000969725.1 Ophiothrix spiculata
GTAATGGGCACCCCCTGCGTTGGCACCCATTACTCCAAATAATGTACGCCCATCCATTATGAGACGATAGATGACAGGAAAAACAATAAATTTTATCTTTTATTCTCTAAATGGTTGACAGTTGAAATCCTCTACAAACCACTATCAGGCAAGATGGGTTGTTCACAAAGCACCTTGTCGAAACCTGCCTTTCAAAGTCACCTCAACTTAGCTGTTTTACGTAGATATGCTGATAGATTTTGATGGTATATTTACAATTTATGTAGTGTTCCATATCATAGTTGACAAAAAGGTCAAACTGTTTTGTATAGACCTGCTTGTTGCATGTATGCTAGTTTTACATTTGGTGTTCAGACCTGAAACTTTTCAGCTGATTTCAGCTTTTTTATTACACTTTCCAGCTCTTTTTTTGATAAATCAGCCAAATTTAAGCTCTTTGGTGCGGAATTTGACGGTTTTCAGCTCTCTTTTGAAAATTCGGTATCAGGTCTGAATTTTACCCAAATTTCACGCTAATTTCAGCTCCTTTTCCTCTTTTTCACTACGAGCCAGTTTCAGGTCTGTATTTTGTTGATTTGTTGTTTTTCCATCTTTTATTTTACACTTTTCTGTTTGATCTTAGTGACAAGGATTTTTGTCATTTTGTTGCTTTCATTGTTGCTTTGAAACTTGAATTTATTTTGTCATGAAACTCTGATCATTTAATTTGCCCCTTTACTCAGGGTTTATTGGCAAAATTTGAATCAGTATGTTTGCTTTTTCAGGTTGCACAGCACTAATTGGTATTCCTATTGTTTTACATGCAAATATAGTGTCTTTTTTACCCCAAAATGTAACATTTATGGTGTGAAAACGCATTAAAACCATTGATTTTCTGAAAAACAATGAGATTTTCTATCATTTGACAAGCATTTGAAGTGGGGTTCAGCTGCTCGATTTTTCCCTACACTACCCTACATGTTAACATGTTAAACGGCAGCTCGTGTTCTGGATGATTTCTAGACCATTTTTGCGTTTCTCAATTTAGAGGGAAAATGACCAAATATGAGCTTATATTGGAGGAAAACTGAGATTTTTGCATCAATATTTGTTGACAGACATCCAAAGTAAACATCTAGAACAAAACTAAGCCACTCAACCCACATTTCAACTACTTTTGAGACACTTTAGTGCAACAGGTGCGACATCAATTAGTGCTGTGGAATCTGCATATCTTAGTAAAATGATGTCATATAGCTACAGAGCTGGTTTATAAAATTGTTTATTTTTTTTAACTAGCAAAGTGTCAAATGTACTTCATTTTGGTAGGTCATTTTGAAACAGTAGATTTTAATGGGCAAATCAGCTTTTATTGGTCTGCCTGCATGTTAGAATTATGTTTCACATTTTGATGGGTAAAGAACTTAAAATCGAGAAGCGTTGCTTGCCGCCAAATTGTTGCTCATGGAGAAGAGTTATTGTACCTCTAGATATGTTTGGAGATTGGCCCGATATAGCTCGATATCCAGGCAGATTGCGTAAATCTTTACTTAACGCATATAAAGCTTGTGCATTTTGTTCATGCGCAAAACGTTTGTGCGTTTCAAGCCGCATCTATTGTGACTAGGTCTGATCAAGGTTCGCTCATTTTCCAGCTAGTTCATTTCAAAGATGCTCCAAGTGTGGCATGCAAAGCTGTAAAATGCCGGACTACAATAACTCCCCCTCCATGAGCGACAGTCCAAGATGGCAGCCATCCCATAGAATTTGCATAGCAGTCAAATCAAAATGGCGGTCAGTACTGCTTCTCCTTTATAAATTCTTTAGTTCATATGTGATGACTCACCCCGAAAAGAGGGACATTGCGACAGAACATTTTTCGAGAAACTGATGAAAATAGGCAGCAAAAAATAAAGAAAATAATAAGAATTTTCAGCAGATTTTCTGTTGTAAAATTTGATCGCCTTGATCAATTTCAACAAGTAAGGTGTCATTTTAAAGCTTAGAAAATGCTGTAACAGATGGAATGATAAAATCAAAATTGATATCATCTTCAAAGTCCCCCCTTTCGGGTCGAGCCATCACATATACACTTCAAGTAGCAGATTTGATACTACTTGAGTTGATTTCCACTTACTTCTACATACATAATCATGTCATTTGATGAATAGACTGCATTATTAAGTGAGAGTGAGCCCTCTATGTAAATTTGGTATTATTCTATTTGTTACATTCACCTAGTGCTGCTTTATCATGTGTGGAAATATTATGTAAAGAGATATATTTTGTATTAATAATGAATACATTTATGGAGTTTGTGTGTGGGTATTTTAGATGGGAATATTATGTATATATTGTATACAATAAAGTCTACTTAATCAGGAAAGGTTTACAAACTTTTTTGTAAGAAAAACTAAGTAGTATATGAGGGGCATATGCACACATCTTAGTTGAGAATCTTGTGCCATGCATTTTTGGTTTCTTGTGGTGGTTAAAAGCATTTCTGTCCCACAAAGTAAAACTGCAGTATGTGCATTTATAAAACAAATACATCCTATAAGCATGCAATTTTACCCCAGGAGGGCCACTCAAGTTTAATGTTGCAGGGCTAGCGTGACCACAGTTTTTCAAAACACCCCCCTAAAGGGTGAAGGGTTCTGAAGCAAAAATATACCCTTTTTCACCTATTCACATCCTAAATCAGGATTTTATCGATATTAGGGTTTGAACAGTGGCGTAGCTAGGGGGGGCAAGGGGGGGCACGTGCCCCGGGCGCCACCCGCAGGGGGGCGCTGAAATGACAAAAAAGAAAAAAGAGAAGAGAAAGAAAAATGGGGAAAAGAGGGGAGATAAAGGGGAGAAGACCAAAAAAATACTTTGCCCCCCCCCCCAATATCATCATACATATTCATATCCCACAAAATGCAGTAAAACCCTATAGCTTCAGGGGGCTTTGCCCCCTCGACCCCCATCGGGTTCATATAACCCCACAAAAAAAGCATAAAATGCAGTAAAACCATATAGCTTCAGGTGGCTTCGCCCCCTCGACCCCTACCGGGGCTTCATATAACCCCACAAAAAAGCATAAAATGCAGTAAAACCCTATAGTCTAGGGGGGCTTCGCCCCCTCGACCCCCACTATAGTGGGTGATATATTGTTTTCTCCTGCGCTCTCACTTGTGTCCGTAAGTCAATGTGTATTTTAAAAAAAGTATTTTGCCCCAGGAAATGGCCTCTCCTGTCATTCAGAATGTGTAGAAGCCCTCTGGCTTCGGGGGTCTTTGCCCCTCGACCCCCATTTGGGCTTTGCACCTGGACCCCACTAGGGGCCCTAAGCTGGACCCTTGGATCCCATCCGTTAGTGCGCACTTGAAGCGGGGGGCGAAATTTTAGTTTCTTGCCCCGGGCGACACATCTACTAGCTACGCCGCTGTGTTTGAAAAAGTACCCTATTTCTTGAAAATTGACCCAAAATTGCTGTTTTTGATACCCTAAACTGTGTCACCTGATACACCCTTCGGTCCTCAAAAACAACTCTAATTCACCTTTTTCTTGGTCATGCTATGCCTGCAACATTATATTTGAGTGGCCCCCATGAATTTTACTTCAAAAGTTGTATTTACACCAAGGATTTTTTATAGGGGAATACGGATATGCCGCCATCTTGTTTTGCTCATGGAGCAGAGTTATTGTACCTCCGGATATATTCGGTGTTTGGCCCGATATCCAGGCAGATCGTGTAAATCTTCACTTCTCCAAGGGAAAAGGAAGTAGCTTGCATTCTATCTGAAATACACATACTATGATTTTACTTTGAGTAGATTTGAAATAAATAAAAGCTTCACTAAATTAAGTGTGGTTGCTTCTCTGGGGTTTCCCATGGGTATCTTGCATTAATATTAACACATCATTATTGTATATTGATATCTATATCACCGTGTAAAATATGATGTGCTTGATTTTGTTAAGAACTGTGTGTATATATTCCTACTTTGAATAAATATGATATCTATGGTATCATATAAGAGGTGATGTGCCTGTAACATAGATTTAGAGGGGAGATACCAGACTTGCCGCTGTTTTTATTCCGGCATTTAGTGCAAATTCAAATTGGCGAGAACCAGGTGTACCCAATGCAAATACCCCCAATTGGAGCTTCATGGCAGATGATGCCATTACACAGGCTGGTATACAAAGTCTGGTTATCTACACTCAATATCTATGATCTGTCACTTAAGTCAAAAAAAAAGAAACAAGTCTGTTTCCCGTGACCGGCGCGCATTCCTTTTTAACTTTCTTAAATTACACATAGCTTTTTTTCTCTTATGTTTGTATAAAAATAGAAATATTAACAAACAAGACTAATCCAAATAGTGGGGAAAGAAATATTCCCGAAAAAGCCAACTGGTATCATCAGAATACTCTGTGAAGACAAACAAACTTTAATTCAGATCCCCTTTGACTTCTGAACTAGACTATAATTTTGCCAGTATTCAACGTACGAATTGGATGGTGATGCATTGAGCAATAAGCTGGCAAAACACGTTACACATTGCTTTTTCAATAATTTGTAAAATAAAATAGCACATACTGTATTGCAATTTTTAGACCTGCTACAGGAAATAGACTTGTTTCTTTCTTTTTTTCGTCTAATTTATAATGCCTTATACTGAGGGATGTATATTCATCATCTGTAAGATATTGAAATGTATAGATACCATATAGAAGAAGTATTAGTATAAATTAGTATTATTTTAATGGTGTAATAAAAACTGTTAAAGCTAGTTGAAGTATAATCCACCATTTTATTCAGACTCATGGTTACCAATTTGAAAGTTACGGTAACCAAATGATTTTGAGCTGGTTGTTTTTTACCTAAGTAGTATTGTGTGCCTTAATTGATTTACTTGCCTTATGCCCTATGTCTTGTTTTGACTCTGATACATTTTGTTAATGGGTACCGATTCCTCCCAAGTTTAGTCCATAATTTTTTTCAGTCATGAGTGAGACACTTTTCTAATTTCATTCAGACTTGAAATCCGCTTATGACCGACTCAAGAGTGGTTAAAATAGTCATGACTACAAATTTGTTTTACAATGTGCCATTTTTATTTTTATCTATTATTTGCTGATATCCCTTGGGCCTATTCATTCTTTCAATTTTTCTCATTAATTTTTTTTTAAATGTCAGTTTCAATAGGTAATATTTGCTTCATTAAATGATGCAACATTTCAATATTGTGCAATATTATTTGGAATAAGAACTGATGACAATGTCTACATATTTGGTGGCACAAAGTGGACCTTTAAGGCAAGATTAATCTTCATTAATCTTTACGTTTTGTGTAACTTAAGTTGATATAGTTTGTTATTGTAATAAAATCATACCACCTGATATTGCCTTCAACAGGTTAATGGTTTTGTGATGTTGTTTATATTATTGTTAAATGAATGCAACCACTGCATAGCCAATTTCCTTTTTGCACAGAGCTAGTATGCAAATTCCTTGGTATTAACTTATTGGTTGCATAAGTAGTTCATGGGGAATGTGCTAATAGTTTGTTGTAAAAAGTTGAGCGTGAAAAGGGGGTCTTAAAGGCAGTACATCCCCTCACCCCTTCAGGTGAGTACCCCCCCCCCACCCCGGGATTATGATGAAAACAAATAGCATTGAGGAAAGTATTGTTCTGGTTTCAAAAAGGTCAAAACTTACCGACTGTCCACTACTGCTTCTAGGGGAGCAGGTGCTGATGCAAAAGGGAGGATCTTTAAACTTTTTGTCTGAAAATAGGTGAGGGGCAGGACCTGGAAAAAGCATCCTTAATTTACCAGCACTGAATATTGAGTCTGTATGATTTTTTTGTGGGGTTGACACTTATTCTTGTTGGAGGGGGGAAGGGACCCAAGGAAGTCCGAGGTCCAAAACAGGAGGCCTGATTTTTTCCGAGCCATGATATTTTGCATTATGCCCCCAACAAGTGTTTGTGAGCTGTCCCTTGTAATCCACAACCCAAGATCAACTTGGTGAAATCATCAAATTATAAGCTACTTAAATATAGAGTAGATCTAAATCGATTTCTTAGGCTGGGGTAGACCTTCAAATGGCATAAACTGTTTTTGTACTCTAACTTTCAAACTAATTGCATAAACTATATAAAAGTATACATTTTTAGAAGCGGATTTTTACCCTGAACATGATGATGATATCAATTTTTGACCAAAAATGTCAATTTTGGCAAAAAATGCCAAAAACCGTATTTTTTGCCCCAAAATTTCTGGAAAGCCTAACTAAAATTTGCATTAATGAAATTTTGAACTTTTTTGATTTTTGGAATTAAGAAACAAATGTCTAGGAACAGTTTTCTCAAATTTTTGATTTTTATCTTATTTTTTGAAAAAATGCCAAAAATAGGCCAAAAATTGCCATTTTGGTGGCAGCGGTGGGATTTTTTGAATTTTTGACCTATTTGTGGTATTTTTTGAAAAACTAAGATAAAAATCAAAATTTTGAGAAAACCGTTCCGAGACATTTGTTTCTAAATAAGATAAAAGTTCAAAATTTCATTTTGGGGCAAAAAATGCTGTTTTTGGCATTTTTTGCCAAAATTGACATTTTTGGTCAAAAACTGATATCATCATCATGTTCAGGGTAAAAATCCGCTTCTAAAATGTATACTTTTATATGGTTTATGCAATCAGTTTGAGAGTTAGAGTACAAAAACAGTTCATGCTAGTTGAAGGTCTACCCCAGGTGGCGGGGCCCAGCCTTAATGGGAGGTTACTCGTAAGGGAGGTCAAAGCCTGACAATCCCCCAAAAAGGTTTTTATCATAACTTAAACAGTAATAAAGCAAACTATATAAATGTATACATTTTGGAAATGAAATTTCACAAGAAATCTATTTATAGCATCAGATTATTGCTTTAAAGCAATATTGTAAGATTTTGATCAAAAATGTTTTATAGTAAAAACAGCACTATGATAAAATGAAGGAATGTACTTATCTAAATCGTTTTAAATTGTATTTTGAAATGGATGAAAAACGTATGCATGCATGTGGAATTAAATTCGGGATCCCGAATTTAATTATTTAATTCTTACATATGGCCATAACAGAAAAAGTAACCATATTTAAACCAATTCATTCGATCTTCTCCGCCCCTTACATGAAGTATTTAGAGTTGGGTGATTGCCAAAAACAAACCAAAAAAGCTTTAAAAATCAAAAGTGATGGGTGACAGGGGGCGCTTCAGTATAATGCTTTATGAACTTACCTTTTTGAATCTCAACAAATCGAGTTATTTGCCACATTTTTGAACAAGTCTAGAAAAATATTATCTGGCAAAAATCTAAAAACAAAAAGGTAAAAATCATAAGGAATATACTCATTCTTTGTAACAAAAACGTTCAAAAAGTGCCAAAATTATCACTATTTTGTGAATAAAAGAAATAAATTTTTGGCATAATTGTACCAATATCTTTAAAACCATTTATCAAATTAATCAAATCAAATGAGAAAATATCCCAGGAACTTTCAATTGAGATGATTTATATCAATTTTAGAAGTTTTTACCGAATCACATTTTTCTATAGACTTGTTCAAAGATTGTTGGCAAAATAACTCGTTCTCGGTGAATTTCTCAAAAATTATTAATCTAATGCTGTAAATAGATTTTTGTGTGCAATTTCCTTTCCAAAAATAGTTCATTTTAATAAGATCAAAACAAGTTTATCAAATCACGTATGGAAGTGCGTCACTTTCGCGTTATCTCAAGGTAAGCTTCCCTATATGACGGGGCCTTGTCTTGAGATAAGGAAACTTATCCTAGATAAGCTTTGTTAACTCGAAATAAGGGCCATTATTTTTAGTCCAGTTTTGTTTTCTCGAGATAAGAGTCTCTTATCTCAGGACTAGTAACGAACCTTATCCTTATCACGTAAGCTTGCGGCGAGGTTATATACGATGTGTTTACGGCGTCAAACCAGGTAAATTTCAGCAGACACCGATCGGACTCCGGCCGGGGTCCGTAGAGCCGTAAGGACGCCGGAGCATGCCACAAGAATTTGTTCTGAGTTAAAACCTTGCGGCGTGTATACGATGTCTTCAGATATGGTCTAATAACCACCGATGTCCGACCGGGCATCGCAAGAGCTCGCAAGCATTCACCGCCCGGGGGGGCACTAAAATTTGAAAGTGGTAGGTATGTCCGGCGCGTAGCGCCGGATTGGGGGTCAAGTGAACTGATTCTGGATACAAATATGACCCTTTCCCAACTGATTTGGAGGTCTAGTGAACTGAAATTTTGGCTCAAAATTGCCTCCTGAACTGAAAATGTTCAAATTTCTTGATCAATTATCACACTTTGAGCTACAATATTGTACTTTTCCTCCAAAAGGGGGTCTAAAGAACTGAATCATGTTACAAATGAGGGCCCAGTGAACTGCCTGGAGGCCTGAAAAAGGGGGTCTTGACCGCTGGACATAGGTACCCTGCTCATATATGTAAGTGAGCCCCCCGGGATTCACCGGTGTCATACCGGCGTTGCGGCTTTGCGGACGCCGGTCGGAGACCGCTGGTTATGTGACCAGGGTGCAAGATAAGCTTTAACTTGAGATAAGGGCCGTTATTGGGCAGTTTTGCTATCTCAGATAAAAGTACTAGTCTTATTTAGGGATAACAAATCTTATAGATAAGCTTTGTTAACTCGACACACAAGGGCCGTTATTTGGCGTTCAGCTTTATTATCTTGAGATAAGAGTCTCTTATTTAGAGATAACGAACCATATCCCTATAACTAGAACTGGCCTCCCTTAACCACCAGGAGGCAATCATGCCGCCTCATCGTACTTCACTAAGCAATCAACCGTCAGAAATCTCCTGTTGTCAACATAACTGAACCTTCTCAATTCAAAAAACAATTGGAAAAACATAATAATATTATGGTTTTAATATAGATACTTATCCAAGCAAAAGAAAACAATCAAGACTAGTAATAACATTCTGCATGCGCACCCAACCTGGCCCCTTGACTTCTTGTTGGACAGCGTACCACATCGATGATCAAGATCAAGATAAGCTTTGTAAACAATGGTTAACTCAAGATAAGGGCCGTTGGGGTTCAGTTTTGATATCTTGAGATAAAGAGTATTATTGAGGGATAACAAAGCTTATCTAAGTGATAACAAAGCTTATCCATCCTTAGATAAGCTTTGTTAACTTGAGATCATGGAGATTCAGCTTTAGTATCTTGAGATAAGAGCCTATTGTTGAGGGATAAAGAACCTTAACCTTAGACATGTTAGATAATCTTTAACTCGAGATAAGGGTTATTTACGATTCAGATCTGTTATCTTGAGATGAGTCTCTTATTTAGGGATATACGAACCTTGACCTTAGATAAGCGTTGTTTTGTTAACTCGAGAATAAGGCCGTTATTTGAGGTTCAGCTTTTTTTCTTGAGGTAAGAGCCTCTTATTTAGGGATAACGAACCGTGACCTTAGATAAGCTTTGTTAACTCGAGATAAGAGCCGTTATTTACGATTCAAATCTGTTATCTTGAGATAAGAGCCTCCGATTTTAGGGATAACGAACCTTGACCTTAGATAAGCTTTGTTAACTCGAGAAAAGAGCCGTTATTTACGATTCAAATCTGTTATCTTGAGATAAGAGCCTCCGATTTTAGGGATAACGAACCTTGACCTTAGATAAGCTTTGTTTTGTTAACTCAAGATAAGGACCGTTATTTACGATTCAGATCTGTTATCTTGAGATCATCTCTTATAGATTCGTTATCCCGAGATAGAGACTCTTAGAAATAAGCTTTGTTAACTCAAGATAAGGGCCGTTATTCGGCCGGGTTCAGAATTCTTATCTTGGGATAAGATCTCGTTATCTAAAGATAAGGTCCGTAATGTCAAGATAAGGCAGCTTATCTTCAGATAACGCGAAAAAAGTTCAAAAAGGTTGTTTTAGCCTAACCATCATCTTCAAGAACACTTTTTGAACAAAGACCAGGGAACCCTCAATGGTTCTTGCAACTTCTTGGTAATAAAACGAGAAAAAAAATGATGTTTTTAATGAAGCAAAAAATGTGTAAATGCTTTAGAGGACTTTGTCTTCTCTTAACTGTTAAAACACTGTTTAAAATGCTGCGTTTGTTTAATGTGTTGTTGTTTAAAGTTTTAAACAACATTGTTCAGTTTGTTATTAAATTTGTTATTAAAGCGTGTTGTCTTAGTCAATGTTGTTTAAATTTTAAAACTGTTGTTTAAAGTAACGTTTTTTAAAGGTTCTATACAAAGAACCATCAAAGGGTCTTGTCAGAACCTTTTAGACGAAAGGGTTCTCCCTGTGGTACAAAAAGGGTTCTTATCTTGAACCCGTTTTTCTAAGAGTGTACGTTTGATTGAGCGTACGTTTGACTTCAAATGTAAATTTACATAATTTGTATCAACCTATTTAACATCATGGTCATGATGGTTGCCTTTAAAAACACCCCGGGGGCCGGGGCCGCTCGAAGAAAAAAAAAGTGGTATGCTCGTCAGAGCACCTCGAAATTAGACCCTTAACATTTCTTAATGTCGTAACCTTGGAAGTTGTACAGCAAATTCACCCTTAATGGCCAGTGCCGGATTTACCTTTCCAAGGGCCCTGGGCCAGGCCTAAACTGAGGGCCCCATACACACCCATACCAATGAATTTTAAGTGGCTGTGACTGCTAACGTCAAAAATATGTTAGATATTTGAC
>JXSR01S029013.1:6365-19595 GCA_000969725.1 Ophiothrix spiculata
GATCGTAATGTCAAAATACAGGTGGGGATTAACGAGTCTCTCACTTTTAATTCTGTCTAGTGGTCAAAATAATCCGTTGGTTGGTTGGTTAAGACATAATAGACATAACTTTATTTTCCACAATGCTAAGTACATGTATATAGTAATCAAATTATATGGTACAATATACTGACAAAAAACATGTGGAGGAGAACTGGATAATAAGCCAAGGGCCTGTTTGTTTCCAGACTCCTTGAAAATAAAACAACAAATAAATCAGATAATTATCTTAAAACATTACAGGTGCATTAAATTTGATAATGGGCTTTGAATATGGGTAGAATATGCTGGTTTGTTCTGTACAGCTGCGGATACAGGGGGTGGGCAGAAGGGATGGGCGCCCCCCGTAAAATTGGCAAAATCCTGCAAAATCAGCCTAATTTGGTCAATTTATTTGTTATAAAAGCTGAAAAACACACTCTCGGGCCCCCCTTTCATAAAATTCAGATCCTACATCCACAACTGCTGTAGGCCTATTATATTTTATGTGCAGATCCATATCCAGTGCCATTGTCCATAACAACATCAATACATGGTACCAAAATCTGTCCATTATATATTTCTTGTGTTGTTTGTCCAGTACTTCCATGGTCAGGGGAAAGCCAGTTTTGAACCAAATCCATAGGGAGAGGATCATGAAAGATTCTAGCAGTAGTTATTTAGTTGTCTTTCTCACATCTAGTCATTCTGTATATTTTGATTTTTTGAATTTAGACTGTATGACTTGGAAGCTATTAGATTGCTAGTCCTGCTGCTAGTTTTGTTTTGTCAAATTCTCTTACAGATTTTCAAAATGTGCAATCCCTTTCTAGCCAATTCAGCAGAGATCCCATGACAATCAGTCATCAAATTGGTGGGCCAGGAAGTCAAGAATCATAACACTGTGATGATTATGACTTCCTAATTAGCAGCGAGACCTGGGTCTAGCTGTCACTGTACCTACAATCTTCGCAAAAAGTTGTTGGAACACTTTAGTGCACACAACTACAAAACTAAATCAATAAGTCCATTGAATAGCTGTTAACATTAGGCTACTTTTCCCTTCCCCTTCCCCATCATTCAATGTTGCGACACCGAAATCACACAGATTTCCAATGCCGCAACATTGAACGAGGGCGCGGGGGTACACTTACGCTTAAAATAAACATGGGTGTTCCAAGACTTTTTGCGAGGATTGTAGCTGCATGGACAGCTTGCTACAACAGTACATAGGACCCTGTACATACATGCATTAGTTACAGTACAACTTACATGTCTTCCAAGATTTATGATATCACCAATATTAATCTTGATGTCAGCAAAACCAATGTTGTTTCAGAGTCTTAGATAATGATTGTCACAACGCCCAAATGTCATCAGCATTTTCTAGAGTGCAATCTTGACTACTGCAGCAAAATGATTTTGCAATATACAAAACAAAGACAAAATTAATGCTCATTATCAATCACTGAAACCCCACTGAAATCACCTCCCAAACCCATATTTTCACCAAATATCTATGATGTTGTCAAAGTTTGCCATATTTTCACACATCGCATCAGATTCAGAAATCTAACATAAAAGTCATAAGCTTTTGACCAACAATCAAGAAAGTTTCAAAAGGAATATTGGTACTCTTTCTAATCAGTCAATTTACTGCTGTAATGCGTCCGTGCTGCTCGCGTGGAATGCATTGAATTTTTTGGGCACGCAATTAAACCTGCGTCTTGCTGTGTACACACCGAACAGCATGCATATCTGGAGATCTAGGCTCCTGCAAGTGGTGGATCTGTGCAAAGGACAAATGAAGGGGAGGACTATTATCAGGACTATTATCAGGCCTTACTGGCCTTCCAGTCCTTTCCTCCATAAAACTGTTTTGCTTTAATGTTATATTTTGTAGTATTTTATGGAAATAAAGATATGATATGATATGATATGATAGGGCTTTTGAAAACTTTTAAATTGCATTTTATTTACCCAGATAATGTAGAAATAACATTTTGGGACATCTTGTGTAGGCATCTGCATATCACTGCACGTTGGAGTGGGGGCAGTTATAAACTAGTGCAAACTCTATATAATTTGCCTACTTGGTTCTTGCATTAAAGCAATGCTATAAATTGTTAAAAATAAAGCATCCCCTGTCACCCATAACTTTCAATTTTTTTGGCTTATTGGGTTTGTTTTTGGTAGATATGAATACCATCTAAACAATTTAGCTCAAAGATGCTTACTTTTTCTGTTGTGGTCATTTGTTGAATTAAATTCGGAATCCAAAATTTAATTCCACATTTAGGAAAGCATGCATGTGCTTTTTATCCATTTTTGGTGGCAAAACAATTTTTTTTACAAAATACCATTGAAAATGCTTTTAGATAGTCACATTCCTCCATTTTATGCTGTTTTTACTATAAACTATTTTTGATTAAAATCTTATAAGATAAGATTTACTCTAACTAGCTATCAAGCATGATCTGAAAAAATGGCGGGCAATAATTCACCCTTTATGATTATCAACAAAGTAGCCATCAGTAGGACTCCCATTTCTTACTTCTTTGGTTGTAATGTAAATGGGTATATGCAAGGCAACGAGAAGAATCCCTGTTTTTTCCCGACGACCTTTAATTGACATGTAAAATTTTGGTAAACTGACCCTAACATTTAACCAAAACCCTATCGCTCAAAATTTCTAAATCTTTTGCAAACCTTAAACCTAACACAAACCCTATATCTAACCTATATAACTTACCTTAGAACCAAATTCTAACCACATTTTACGGAGAAATGGAAAGAAAAATATGAAATTTTGACAATTTTATCGTCAGGAAAAAAACAGGGATTCTTGTTATTGCATATGCAAGTCATTGGATTTGGAGAAGAGGCTAATGTGTTATCTTAAGCTTTTATGCATTGGTATCATTTGTCCTTTCTTTTAAATGCACTGAAATGGTTCAAAATGTGTGGCACAAAAATGTCATGTGTAGCAGACAAACTCTTAATAATTAGTCTCGGCAACAAATCAAGTTTCCTTTGAATGTCTTAATAAAGACTTGTAACTAGCGTGCATTACAGAATAAAATAGCCCAAGCGCTGTGATGTTTTATTTAGTCATAGTAGTCATAGTATTTATTTTTTCCATCATATTAAAAAAATAATTTCAAATAGACTTTTAATATGACTTTTTTCAAGAAATGATGATTTCCATGTTTTATTTGTATTCTTTAATCTGAAGTCACAATAATTTGCATAGACATAACGAATAGTTGTTGTCATAAATGTTCAAATGTTTCAATGTTTTCATTGCAGGAGATATTTATCTTCGATATTGCATAAATCATGTGCATAAAAGTCAGGAAACAATTTTGATCAGTTATTTTTAGAACAAAATATTGGAAATCCTACACATATGACCCTTATTTTTTGTCATGGTAGCAAAGATCTGTATTAATCATAACCTATATTAAGATGACACTCAATCAAAGACCCTGGATATTTCAGTGTGCTTTCCAAGTATAAAGATGGCCAATTGAAGTTTTGAGCTAGTATATTCTCTCAAGCTAATGATTTATGTTGTGCGATAAGAAGATTAGCAATTCATTCGTTTTAATTCATTGGTTAAATTCTATCTATTTGAGAACAGCTAATAGAAGGGGTAGAATTTCGTTTTAGTTTGCGAAAATCAATCAATCACTCAATATACACTGTACTTGCATGAAATGCATACCCCATGAAGGAGTCTATTCGTACATTGGACCAACAGCTTTTTAATTAATTGAAACAGTTACAATGACTGCATATTTCAATGGATAAATTGATTCTTATATCTGGATGCTACGAGAATCATTGCAAGAACCAATTCTCAGATTCTCACTGAAATTCTAGCCTTGGATAATTGCAATTTATCATTCTGATGTGACAAAAAACTTACCTCTTTTCTAGCTAAATAAAAAGAAAAGTGACACATAAATGTATGCTGAACATTTCACTTAATTCTGACCTTTCATTTTCAAGTTTCAAGATTTTAAGCATTTTAAAAATATCCTCATAAGCTACTGTATTGTAATTACTGTTGGGCCCTGTAGTAATTAGAAAATGACACATTTTCTCACTTTTCTAAAAATTGCAAGCACATTTGAAAGAATCATTTAGTGTTTGTAACATATACCAGTCAAGATTCTTACAAACTAAAAAAAGCTAAAAAATCTGTCAGTCCTACAATGCAAGCACGTTCAGTTTTGTTACACATATACAGAATCGTGTGGGAAGGATGACGTCAGGGGGTCCATGTAGGTTGCAAATTTAGCAGAGATGGGGTAAACTTGGTTTCATTTCAAACATCCTAAGCTATTAAGAATAGTGACAATATTGTGCTAACATTCAATTTGTTACTGATAATAACTGCAGATTAAATCTATGACATGTCTTTGACGTTGTTCCTCACCTAGTGCAATCTTCATCTAAATTAAGAACAGAATTCTGGCTGGAATCCAGTTTGATTGTGTGTCATGAATAATTGATATTATTCTTAGAATATTGCAATATGTTACTAACAATGGAAAGGATAGGTTTTTGTATTGTTTGTTACATTTAGAATGAACAATATGCTACTATTCAGGGATGTAAGTGCAAAAACGTTTTCAGGCAGTCCTACCCTCTTTAGGTTTAAAAAAAAAAGCATAAAGAATGAAGGATTGCCTGATGTAAAAATGTCCTACAAAAATAGGCTTAAAAGTAATAAAACAGTGTAAATTTGGTTAAAGGAGCTTCATCCAATTTATCACAATTCAGTTTTTAATGTCAAATGAAAGGTGACCACTAAAGAGGTTTAAATTTCAAATTTCAGCTAAATTGGTCGAACCGTTTTGATTCAATGGGCAATTTTGTATGTCAGAGCCACCTATAGGTTACTGTGTAAATTGTATCTCCAAAACAAAACATAACTCAGCCGTGAAATTTCACATGCGCTAATAAGAAAATACAAGCAATATTTTAATATCAAAAAGTTAAAGCAATTGGACCATGCTTCTTTAACAAAAAACCTAAATTCAGAAGTCAAGAACCAACAGAATGGCATCGGACAGCTCCTTTCATTGAATGCCATGTTTTTTACAGTCAGGGATGCCAATTTTCCTAATTTATTAGGAATTCGTAATTTTTGGTCATTTTGGACCATTTTTTCTAATTTTTTAAACATCACGATTTAAAAAAAGTTTTTTTGAATTGAAGTAGTAGAAAATTGCATGAAAATGATTAAAAGGGTCAAAATGTGCATGAAAAGTGAGATTTTAGTACCTACAATATAAAAAATCTCCAAGGGGAAGCTTTTTTTCTTCCACTCGAAATTAGTATCCTAAAATCGAGACTAATTTCCTAATTTTTTCCCGTACCCAAGTGGCATCTCTGTTTTACAGACTTTTTCACACTCAAAATGTGTTTGTTCATTAAACCAGTCGTATATAATGCAGCAAACTTCATTTACGCTACAGGTGAAAATACATGTAAAGGTCTTATTTGGCCAAAATTAATTTTTTGGTAGATTCACAATTTTTATGCTTCAACCTGCAAAGTTTTATTTTAAGAAAATGATTGGAAATATGAACTATATATTGATGTTGTGATGACCATCAACAGAAAACATAAGGCTGATTTTTGAATGCATTTATCTCTGTTTCACCTTTAACTCCATAACAATCTTTAACAGACCACAACTGGACTTCTGAATGCTAAGGCCAAAAAAAAAAGTTGTTTGGTTGTCTTTGACAGCCCGCCCCTATTTTTTGAAACTGGAAAAAAGTTTTTACTGTACAAAAGTATACCGCGCCTAATTTTCAGATTTCCCCCAAAAGGGTTATTTTTTTCTTTGAGAATTTTGATTTTTTTGAAATATTTTTTAAGGTGTTATTTTCATTTTGTTTCCATTTTAATACTGCTTTGCATCTTTATAGAGGCCAGAATGTTACATTACATTACACATTTTTTAAAAATATATATAAAAAAAAAAGATCCGCCTGCCCGCACTTGCTCAAAAAAAGTTGTGGAGGACAACCAAACAATTTATTTTTTTGGCCTAATTGAAGTTCAAAAAACAATAAGGTGTCATTTTAATCCTCATGGCATTGTCTTTGCAAATATTTAAAAAAAAGTGAAGTTGAAAAGAGGTTGCATTTACGGCTGGTTTGAGATGAACACTCACAAGTGGTCTCCATCAGTCGTATGAGATGAATCACCCCGAAAAGGGGGACTTTGCATCAGAACACTTTTCGAGAAACTGATGAAAATAGGCAGCAAAAAATAAAGAAAATAATAAGAATTTCCAGTAGATTTTCTGTTGTAAAATTTGATCGCCTTAATCAATTTCAACAAATAAGGTGTCATTTTAAAGCTAAGAAAATGCTTCAACAGATGAAATGGTAAAATCAAAATTGATAGCATCTTCAAAGTCCCCCTTTTATTTCGGGTGAGCCATCACATATGTGCAACCACAAAGTATGTCATCTTTGACTTTGAGCAAATGAACAATATAATTAATAGAATAAACATGGACATAGGAATATTAAGCTAACAAACATAGAATGTTATTTGGAATATTATTGTTTTTCTAGAATGTTTCAGGAGACTCATAAGCCTTGACTATATTAACAAGACATTGATGATTGTAACTAATAACAGTAGAACTAGCTTGATGCATATCAAGCATGTGTCTCGACCAAAAACAGGAAATCTGAATTTATGATCAGGATGATTACATGGGAAGGGGATGATCTCCAATCTAGATTGAGGGCAAGGTGTGGTGAATGACAGTATGTTTGGGCAACCATATTAGAGGGTCTATGGAGAAATATGTAAAAAGTACCAAGAAACTTAATAGAAAAGTTGTTCATTGTCAATTATAAATGAGTTGTGCAAATGCAGCAGTGATACTATTTATGATATCTAATTTTAAGAAACATATATGTTGGTGTTAAAATGCACAGTAGATTTTGACAAATTTGATGTTAATTATGTTGTATTTGAGTACTGTAAAATAAGAAATATTTGCGGAAAGAACATTTTGCGAATTTCAGAATCTGGGTTTTTTGGCGGAATTTTAATTTCACTAATTGCATTAGCATGCCATTGAAATCATTGTACATTATTAATATTAGCCGCAAATTAATTTTGCGACTTTGGGGTATTAGCGAAATTAAATTGCTAGCAAATATTTCTTGTTTTACAGCACCTCTTCCTTTCTTGGCTAGAGCACAAAATTAAAAAACATATCTTTTTTTAACATTTCCATTTTTATGTAAAAGTATAAATTAAATGAATTTAAGACTTGGATGATACTTTGCGTTTATTTTTTGCATGCAGATGCATATTTCATGTATCAAATAGAAAAACAGGACAAAATTGAACTAAAATATTGTAAATACTTCAGTTATTATTTTGTTATCATATAGATATTCAATTACAACATATGGTGATAATTTTCTGCCATTGGTTTATGACTTGAGTTAGGACTATCTATATACCAATTTGGAGGAAAATTGTATTGATCAGAATTTGCAAAATGCTTTTGGCTAGATGTGTTAAAGTCAAAATCATCGGTCCCTCAGATTCCATTGAAAATGTTAAAAACATGATTTTTTGTTTTTGCCCAAATATGTCCAGTTTTGACATAATGTAGACCATGTATAACTTAAGTGTCTGTACTGCAAATTATGCCAGACATATCGGAAGTTTTGGTACAGTTTTAGAACACTCTACATCCAACTAATGATATATGAGACTTTTTAATTTGCATGAGGTCCTTAAACCATTTTAAGGTTGATATATCAAGAACTTCCTGGATTGAGCAGAGAATGTATTACATGCAAGTGCCACACTCATTTCATTACTAATTATTAGGAGTCAAGAAAATTACTTTTATATTTGGACATCCATATCTAATTTCTTTAATTTATAATTATATATAGATACAGCTATCAAATCTTATTTTGTTTTATAATATTTGTTATACATAATGAACAAAATATTTGGTATAAAACCTCATTGATCCTGTTTCTGTGGGTCAAACAATACTTCAAATTTGGGTCACTAAAATAATACTTCAAATTTGGGTCACTATTGTAAAAAAGAGGTACATAAGGACTCTTTTAAGGTCTGGTCCATGATAGATCTGCACACAAATTTCTAGTAAAAATCGGCATGATTAATATTTTATCGATGTAGAACCGATTTTAAAAATAAAAATTGGGGGTCACTGGACTCGTTTTTGCACGCGAGTCAGTTTAAAAACATCATTTTTTGAGTTTTTTTGGGAAAAATTAGTACAGGGGTCTATGGGAAATGTGGCAAAAGTGACATTATTAAGTGTTGATTCAAAAATTCCAACCGAAATTTTTTTTTCACAAAAGTTGCGCACAAGTATGTTCTTTCAAATAAAACAAAAATTGTGGGTCACCAAGTTAATTTTCCTGAAAAATATTAAAATATGGCAATTTTTAGCTTCAAAACACTACTCAGAATATATGCGCATGCGTATTGCGACACTTACCAACTCGGAAACTTCTACTTCTACTTCTACGTGATACTTGGCAGTGTCCATAAGTCTGGATATTTAAGCCAAGGTGTGGTGTACATGAGAACGAGGGTGCTAATCCGTGCAGTATATACAAGTGCGAGTAAAAAGAGCCCCAAAGCGCGTACTGGTACGCGTGGACCAGACACCTTAATCAAAGAGGATTGAGAGTGGTGGGTTCAAATCAAGTGAGTGGCGTGTATAGTGGTATATAGAGCAAGATACTTGCCCTCATGTGCTCATTTCAAATGAGTAACAAATTCAATGCTGGAAAGGTGACATAGACTTGCAGAGAAGGAGGTGTGGAAATCCACCCACTGCAAATTCAACAAATGTGAAAACTGGCCCAATTTCTTCATAGATTGAGGCATTCCAACCTGGGCAAGTACAGGTCGTTCCCTTCACTTAAATTTATTATAAATTGACAATAAGCTTAAAATTAGGTATCCTCTCATGAAGTATGTTTCTATCAACCATACTGGCATCAAGTTGTGGTGGATTCAATTTTGTATGATATTCCTTATCATAAAAGTTGGTGAGATATCTCCATGACTTAACCTAACTATCTATTTTCTATCTCTTGAATTTCAGCAATTCAACTTTGTAACCTTTCATCAGTATGACTACGTCCATGAGCTGCTCATTAATGACTTGAATAGTAAGTTTGCTTTTTAGCTGAAATGATTTGCACAGGTAATTCAATATGTATGATTTTCTGACCTATTTATGTTGCCTATATATAGGTTTTGTTCAATTTGTTTGGGGTTACATGGTCTATAATGTATTTGTTCACCTTGTATGAGCTTTTGTGAGGATTTCATATGAAAATTTTGCAATTTCAGCATAGTTTCACTGCTCTGTTTTCAAGCTTCCCATAAACATTTATAGTAAATAGTAATTTTAGTTACAGTGTACTGTGCAACCATGATAATGCCCAAAATCTTTGCAAGATTTTTTTCACCATGTCAATCTAATGTTGTGCATATTTCACTCAAGTCAGTACCAGTGTCCCCACTAAGGATTTTGAGCTTGCGCCAATTCGATCAATTTTGACAAAGGGAAGAAGTTCTTACGCCAAAACCACAAGCTGATGCTGAAAATTGGCATAAAAGCAAGAAAAGCATATTTCTCAGAAATTTTCATTAACTGCGCGCCAATCTTCCCTACCCCTGCGCCAGTGGCATGCCATACGGCTGTAGTAGAAACACTTGTCAGTACCCAACCATGGATGGAATCCCAACAACTCATCTAATGGACTGATTTCTATTCTTTTTTCTAGATGTTGGTGTATTAGTTGCAGAACCAATCAAATTAGAAGCAGACCCCAAAGTAGAGCCTGCCATTGATGCAGTTATACAGCTTGCCAAAGGTTAGTTTCAAAAAACAGTGTCTCTGTAAATGATGCAAATAATCGAATTAAGCAGTTACTTATACAAGGCTGGACTGACCTAGAAAGAAGATACGGGTATGTGCGGCCCTCAAAACCCCCTTTTCAAGCACAACCTTTAGTTCGCAAGCCTTATTTTCAAAAAAATTCAGTTCCCTAGCCTCATTTGTTGAAATTTAGTTCCCAAGACCCCCATTTCAAGCAAAATTTTGAAAATGTTTGCTTCCGGAGCCCAAAAACTAGTTCTGAAAGGTCATTTTTTGGTCAGTTCTCTTAGACACCCTTTTTTCAGAGTCCATCTTCCATTCCCTAGACTAGGGTTTCAGATAACGGGCCGCACACCCCTACCAAAACCAAAGTTGGGTTCCCCCTTCCGGACATTAGCACCACCCAACAGCCAATGACAGGTAATTTTTGGCATCGAGTTGGTAACAATAAAAAGTTGCTTGCCCGACTGGCAAGTAAATGTTTTATTGGGTCTATATTAAATAACAGAACATCTCTAATGAATTTTTTGTGTGTATAGCTTTGAAACATTATCCGCCCACTGGCAAGTGCTGAAAAATACGAATATCAAGCCTTGACTAGAGTGCAATTATATTTTGATATTTCCATATCCCAAATGATGATATTTTGCATGTCAAGTGACATTTTGTTCACCTGATTGATGACAGGTAGGTCAAATGACTTGTTTCAAGAAAAAAAGTAAACAGCAACATTACTAGAGTTGCAGAGGTGTTCAAATGAGGCACAGTATTTGTCTGCCAAGGGGGTGCGGAAGGGGTGCGCGCATCCGGGGTCTACAAAAAAATGAGATAAAGGAATAATGGGAAAATAACGAAAAAAGGGCGCAGTAATCCTAACTACTGCTAATAATACATTTGGCTACCTGTTCGATATAGACAGGTACCCCTAGCGGCCCTTGTTGCCGTTTTGGACAAGGATATTTTGCGCACCGTGGGGTACGCAATCCTGGTTACGCACCAGGTGAGCACTGATTATAATCCCCCCAACAAAAAGTTCTCAGTTTCTGATAGCTGAAGACAGATCAACATGGCAGACCATTACCAGACAGAAGCCAGAACATTTAAGGAACCAAGCCTGTGTGGCCAAATTATTTGAAACTATAGACCAAGCATGGCACATAGCTTTAGAAATCCATATTTATCTAATTTTGTTTTTGTGAAAGGTTTTTATATAGCTTTTTGGGAAAACAAAAATCGATCCACAGGAACCTGAGATAATTAACTTACTTTTAAAACCTGAAATGTCTTCAAATCATGTACTAAGCAAGCCCTCAAATCATATGCATATTTTCTATACTCTATAAACCTTGAAGTATGCAACAAGAAATGAGACCCTGTTACAAGATCCATAGTATATCCCCAGCATTCTTCAATATTGTGAACTGGTGGTTTAGTATTGTGTAAGAGAATAGTAATGATTGATTAGGATTGATTAGGGCAAATCACTGCATATTAATATATTTTTACATGAATTCTTCACAATTTTGGTATTATTTTGGGCTAATTGTTTTGATAACACATGGACAAACATTTTAAATAAATTCATTTGAATATTCAGCAAGATTTGGTACCTTGTTATGATTTTAGAAATATGGACTAATTTACTCCCCCGTATGGTCATATTGGTTTTTGTGCGTTAATCGGCTGCTTGAAGCATACTTCAAGATTTATAGAGTATATTTTGTTTACAATATTCAAACCTATTTCATTACAGAATCTGAAGATATTCAATACGTTTTGCAAAGCATAGTAAACATAACCATACAGCTTACAGACCAAGCAAGACAACTACAACAAGCTTTGGACATGGAAAGAGATGCCTTAAATTACACACTAGGAATACCGCAGTGCCGCAGCCCATCTGCGCCATCATGCACAGGTCTACGAGATACGGCAAATATTGATTTGCTGAGACTTAATGCCAATTATGCTATTGTAAGCAAGAATGATTACTTTGTAGAGGTGCATGTGCATGCATGTATATTGGGATTAATAGCCTGACTTCGACACACAGAACATGACACTTATGAAATCTTCAGTACTGCTGCAAAGTTTCAGTAAGTCTTCAATAAAAAACTGGCCTAATGGCTTTGAAAGAGAGATGGGCACTCCGACCTGTGCAAATACAGGCTTTCAAACCCCTTTTACCTTCAATACTCATCTTTAAAGACTTTTATCTCAAAAGGAGTCTTATATTTTATTTTTACACTTGACCTAAAAACTGGGTTTAATGTTGAAACCAAGAAAGATTTTTTAGAGGCAAGAAAAAAATGGCTTATTTCAGTAGTATGTCCCCTCTTGCTACCGCCACTGCATGAAACGTTGGTCTAATTATCTTTTGTGAAATGATGCTTTGGCACCCCAAAGGAGGCACACATATGTATTGCCCCCCCCCCCATTATGCCACTGTTGAAAAAATTTGTTTTTCATTTTGATGAATGTAGAAAAAGTTTTACTAATTGCTATTAGTATACTTCGCCAAAACCGTGTAAGTGCAATAAGTTAAGAATGTACATAGCATTCACTTTCTAGTGATTTTAATAATTTTTCAATGTCATATTTTGATGAAATCATAATGTATTTTTTGTTTACAAAATTTACTCAAAAATCAAAATTTTGTAAGATATTGTTGCTGGATTTAATTTGTGAACACGTACCTAAAGTATTGAGCCTAGATGCATACAATAACCTTCAAAATTAGCGTGGCCGAGCGGTTACAACACGGGTCTCGTAATACAGAGGTTGTGAGTTCGAGCCCGGGCACGGTGGTTTTCGTCTCCTTGTTTCCTTGGGCCAAGAAACTTTACTCTACTTGCTCCGTGGTTAGTAAATCATGTTAAGCCAGTGGTCCAATGTACGAATAGGCTCCTTCATGTGGTATGCATGTCATGCAAGTACAGTGTAAATCAAATCAAAGCTAGGTCAAATCAAATCAAAATGTACGCTCGCGTCAGAGATCACTGCATTCACGCGTTCACGAATTAAACAACAATAGGTTATTTTTTTAATTTGAAAAAGTTGGTGAGAAAATGTCAATAGAGGACTGATAGTTACCTGAGAAAAATAATTATAACCATATTAATAATTCCCTTCAAAAAAATCTAGGTGCGTGTGGATACTGAGTTAAGAAAAGTGGAGTTAGCACTTCAACAAAATATAACTGAGTTGGCTTACAGAGGCAAGATGGAGTATGCCAACATCACATCCAGGATCAATGGAGACAGTATAGGGATGGT
>JXSR01S029013.1:31318-46309 GCA_000969725.1 Ophiothrix spiculata
ATCATTGTAAAGAAGAGATTATTAGCTAATCAAATATTGTATCAAATAGATGAACAAGATTCAAACAAATGAGATATAGGCGGCTAAAAAAAGTTTCAAAACTTTTTTTGACAGGTTTATATCATTCAAAAGGTGAGATTATAGAGAATCTAATTATGTCTTAAACTCAATTTTGAAACTTGCGACTTTCCTCTCATTTTGCCAGAGCACCCCTCATATTGTTATCAGAACTATGGGTCATCCAAGAAATACATGTTGTTTAACTTCCTGTTGGCAATGTAAAACACAACTTGTTATCATATTGTTATCAGAACTCATCCAAGAAATGCATGTTGTTTAACTTCCTCTTGGTACTGTTAAACACTACTTGTTATCATATTGTTATAAGAAATATGTGTCATCCAAGAAATACATGTTGTTTGATTTCCTATTGGCACTGTTAAACACTACTTGATATTGTTATCAGAAATATGGGCCATCCAAGAAATACATGTTGTTAAACTTCCTCTTGGCACTGTAAAACACTACTTGTTACCCAATTTACCAGGTTACATGTTAATGAGGCCATTGTAGCTAAAATGTTTTGTTAATTCAGAAAATAAAAGATGTTGCTTATCGGTATTCTAACTGTATGTTATTACAACATGTCAATATTGTTGTAGAAACACAGTCTTATTACAAAAACACCAATTATTTTTGTTTCCAAATGCCTCCTCCAATAATATACAAATTTATACTGCCTTGAAGATCTCTGGTTAAAACTATGGACCTGAGGTGAGATCTGAAAAATGTCAGTATATATTTGTTTTATATACTGTATTAGTAAATTTTAGAACAAGGTAATTTTATTTGCTCAATGGCCTTAACAAAATGCTAACCATGAATGCAAGTAATATATTAATGCGCGTATTGGCTTTTGTGTGTAAGTTTGATGCGCGTAAGTTCATTCATTAAAGTTATTTCACGGCTAAGGTAAATGACGCGGCTATAAATAGCTTTTGAAATCCGTATATAGTCTTTCAAATCCCATAATAGCTTTTTTCAAAAGAACTACGAGGGTCATTCAAAAAGTTCTACCTGTTGTATCATAACTTTTGTTCTGTTAAAGGTAGATAGTTGAAAATTGACACAAATATAGCTAAGAATGTCACCTACACATGGTGAAACAATCATATCAATATATTGTCTAGATTTCTGTAGGTTACCTGAACACCACAGTAAGGTTAGGGTACACCGGAAACGGTAAAATATCTAATGACATTTCACCTGAAATTATATGTGCAGCTTATGTATGAAAAACCATCTGTAAACCCAAAAGTTATGTAAGTTACAGAATAAATTTGATATGAAAGTGTACCTAACAGTCCATCAAGTCATTTGTCACTGATAGAGTAAACTTGTTACAGACATAAATAACCCAGAATCCCAAAATATGAAAGGATGTCTTGTACCCTCTCAGGATTACAAATATCAGCATGGTGTGTTTCTCTGTAGCCTGACTTTTCCCAGGTGCGTTTTTATGTAAAAAGCAACAGTTGAAGCTACTACACCACATTTTTCAGTCAAAAACATGAATTTGATTGCTTTTGATATCTACCATGAAAATATTTAGAAATAAAGCTTCACAATGCTACCATTTAGTATCTTGTTTTATTATAGTCAATTTCTTCGTAAACTGTGTCTTTGGTGATTTTGATATTATTGCTGGAGAGGCTATTTGTTCCTATTATTGTTATCCTTGTGAATTACCATTATTTGCAGTCTGAGTCAGCTTTTTTAATCATCTCGCATAATTGTATGTTCATTCTTATGTTTTACAAATTTTTACTGTATAGCAATACTACATGGCTAGATTGTGGCCTTTTTAATTCACTGTATTTGAGCCACTTTTAAAAATGTTGCACATATTTTGACCGTTTCCGGTGTAACAAAATCCTATGTGGTTTTCATGAAACTTACAGAAATCTAGATAAGATATTTATATGATTGTTGCACCATGTGTAGGGGACATTCTTAACTATATTTTTGCCAAATTTTAAGTAGCTACCTTTATTAGAACAAAAGTTATGATACAACAGGTAGAACTTTTTGAATGACCCTCGTATTTACGGGTGTTTCTCACGGTGGTTGAAACTATCTGAAACAACGTCATGGAGTTTCAACACGCTAACATTTATTAATACAGTATATAATTGGTAATATCATTGTACTTGTACAACATTTTGTTATTACAATATCACTAATGCTAATGTTAGTTGTTGTACTCTTGTCTTTTTAGGTTATAGATTATCCGTTTTTATTAAACCCTAATGAGCGATACTGGTTGAGTTCAGCACTGTATGGCGTTCCTAACATCCCACTCACAGCTGAGGAAATAATAAGGTAAGTACTATAATGAATTTAATATCAAATATTGGAATTGTACATTATGTATTGCTGCAGAAGTACTGCAATTTTAGGCTTCTTTAAGTTAATTATTTCACCAAAAACTTATATAATCCTAAAGCGGTAGATATACTTTTTTGTAGTTTGTAGACATTTTCATTTAGAATTTTTCTCATGGTGATTGGTTTTTAAGAATGGTGTAAACGTTCATTCTGAATGAACATTTTCCCATGTACAATTTCACCAGTGTATAAACCATAACCATCATTGCAAGAAGAGATTAACTTACCATGAATAGACCTAGGCCGTAGAATCAATATCAAACATTATACTACATATATACATACATACATATATATGTATGTATATGTATGTATATGTATATGTATATACTACCCATCAGTAAGCACTTGAAAATGTGCAATGGGGTGAAAAATAGGCCTCCCTTTAATACGTTCTTCATAATGTGAAAATTTAGAATGAAAATTCTCATTCAGAATTAACAGTTTACTCCATTCTTAAAAACCAATCACCATGAGAAAAATTCTGAATAAAAATGACTACAAACATATGAAAAAGTCCCGTGCATCTGCTCAATGTAAAGTTTACACGCCTCTTAAGCACGGCGAGACAGCTGTAAATTTGGCAGTCGCAGTCCTATCTTCTGTCACTACGAGTTTATTTTGATAAAAAGTTCATGCCTTCGCTCGGTATTGTCATCTTTAAAGTATACTTTACCATAAAAATCTTACTTCAATAATTTTTCTTATTTTTGACCTAAAATATCCTCAAAAATCTGTTTTTCAATGGCAAAATGGTCATTTTCAGCCATTTGGAAGGGACTTGTCGCTATAAATGTAACCGCCAATTAACCTGTCTGCCCTTTTTCGATTGCCTTCGGGTGGATCATGAATATTCAGAAGACTAGCTTTCTAATGATATAAAATATGTCCTGATTGGTTATGAAGAACTGCCTGCGTTTTTGTGTCTTCTCGGACATCGAAGTCAGAAAACAATCAGCTGGAACGGAACTTAGTGTACAGATATATGCTGTGCTCATGCAAGCATGTCTGTGTAAACAAAACTCGTGCAGTGTATATGGAGCAGGGGTTGAAATATTTATTGCTCATTTCAGGCTAGAAGTTTTTCATATGAATGACAAAGTATATCTAGACCTTAAAACTAGCCTAGAACCAATTGTTTGCGGAAATAATGATGTTGTATGCTGTTGGTACTGGTTGTGAGAGTTGCAAAGTAAAGTGAGTTCCAATTCATGATTTAATCCATATTCCACTAAGTTGGATACATAGTTGCATCTTTCATGTTTTCTAAAGAGAGTGAATAAATCATTGGCACTCACAAGTAATGACGGCAATGGCATGAATGGCAAGCCAACATGAATATTCTGATATTTTTAATAGTCACTTTGTCAGTATGTCACAAAGGTTGGGTCAAAAATGGTAAAAGAATTTGCACATTGCAACATGAATCTTTCCAATGATTTTCAAATTAAGGTGTGCACAGGTTTGGTTGTAAATGTTTTGCTTTTATTATTGATGTATAACACTTAATCTAGAGATGAAGCCATTGTTTACATTGGTGTATCTGGCAGGACCTGAAACCATTAGATAAAAGCAATGAATAGAGATTTCCACAGAAATCAAAAATTCAATGCCACACTTTTAGCCCTAATTTGTGCACTAAGTTGGGTCTGTGGAAACGCTTGTATCAAGACTTGTGTGTGAATTATTTCTTTGCAGAACATGTGATGCCAATGGTGCCATATATGAAGCTATTGATTTAGATAAGTTATTCAACTTGACTGCTGAGCTGGACTTCAGACAGGTATGATGCATTATACCCATATAAATATATCATAGAGTCGGATTTTGATTTGCACTATCAAGGGGATGTAACAGCTTTCAGAGTCACCAAGAATAATAATACACGGTGCTTATATAGCGCCATTCACCTAAGTACCATGGCGCACAAAAAACAAAATACAAGATACGCTCTAGATACACTACAAGATAAATCAAAATGAACAGTCAATGAAAAGAGTACAAATGAGTATTCACAAGGTTTTTGAAAAGTTCAACAGACAAAGCAGTTCTGATATTAATTGGCAACTATTTCCAAGATTTGGCTGCAATTGATTGAAATATTTTGTCCCCGATGGTGCTACTGGATTTAACAATGTTGAGACGCGTGTTATCTGTTGAAGATCTGAGGTATCAGCCAGGTTCTTAGAAAGTAAACAGTTCTGCTAAGTAATCTGGAGCTTGTCCATTGACAATTTTATAGATGTACAGGAGAATTTTGAAAGTGATCCGCTCGCGAACTGGCAACCAATGAAGTGAATCAATCAGCGTTGCTGCATCCGCTCTCATACCGACTCCAAAAACTACTCTTGCCGCCCTGTTCTGAAGTCTCTGTAACCAAGTCATATCTTTAGATGAAAGAACTGTGAAAGTGGCATTACAATAATCAAGTCTCGATATAACAAGGGCCCGAACAACATGATGGCAGGTATTCTGATCTATATAACGACGAATTCTCCAGATATTTCTGATGCGAAAATTAATGGAACGACGCAATGAATCAACATGACAAGGCGTTTTAGATCTGTTCTTATCAATTTCATGCCTTATCTTTGATATTTTGTTGACAAAGAAACTTGCAAAGTCCTTACTTAGTTCTTCATTGTTGTCACGAGTTGGAAGATGCTTTGCCTGGTTGTTAAATAGGCTATTGACAGTTAAGATAGTTTTGGTGTCAGTATCTGTAAGTCTGTCTTGAAAGTAAGTCTTTTTAGATTGAACAATACATTTTACAACCTCTTTGTTGGCTACAACAAAATTCTGACGATTATCTTCTGTGAGTGATTTTCTCCACTTCCTTTCTGTACGCCGTCTTATACGACGAGCACAATGGATACCACGATTATACCAAGGCATACGGGTTATTAGACTGCGCAAACTGGTGACTTTAGGAGCAAATTTATCCAGAGTTTCTATAGCATTGGTATCATACCAATGAAGCAAATCATTTGGGTTGTTCATGTCAGGAACAGGGTTTAACCTCTCTTGCAATGCTGAATGGAACTTTGCAGTGTCAATGCTTTTGTAATTCCTAACAGTACTATATTGCTTAACAGGTTGGGGATTACTCAAGTTTAGAGTACAGTTGACGATGAAATGGTCTTTACTGAAAGTTAGATTATCAACATCCATTGTTTCAATGAGCGAAATATTTTCTCTTGTAATAACCAAGTCAAGCACATTACCACACCGATGGGTCGGATGATTAACATGTTGGGTTAAGCCAATGGAATCAAGACTGGATTTGAATCTTGACACAACAGACTTCAGAGGGCGATTGAAATGCACATTAAAATCTCCTAGTAACAACACATTTCCAGGTAGTACATTCAGAAATTCTGTGAAATGTTCAAACTCTTCCAAAAATTGGGATGTTGTAAGCTTATTTGAAACAGATGGATATGGAAGTAGTTTTACGTTTTTTCAGTGTAATCACTGTCCTTGTGTACAATATGGTACAAATTTAAGCTCATTTGTAAGTTATAGCTCCTTCACTAGTTCAAAAACTTTTCATATACCCTTGTAAATAACAAAAGCAATCTAATAGGTTGACATTGATCATATCAACCCGAGTGGCAGTTGTTTAAGTGCTGACTGAATCCTTTGGGGATCTGTCCTATATATGGCAAAGTTAGCTTTTCTTGAATAGCCACAGTATGGTTATGGAATCCAACTAAAATTGCATTTCCAGTATACTATACTATCCAAAAATGCTTTAGCAAATTAAATCTCACAACTCAAGCATTCTTGCTAAAAAGTAAAGATGTGGACCACAAATCTTCAGTTAAGTTGGTCATGATTTATTATAATTCATTGATTAATTCAAATTATACTGACAGCTTTAAATTAATAATTGTTTCCATTTCATACAATACCTAAAAAGAATGTCTTGTCAAAAAAAAATGTAATTGAGGTTGTCATTTTATGCACATTTTCATTACAGTCATATCAGATATTATTGAGTCAATATGAAAGTGAATGTTTTGCAAAGAGTTTTGGGACATTTCAAAACCATGATAATGTGAATTTTGTCAAACATTATTTTTGCGCATATTTTGCTCTATATTTCAAATGCCAATGTTGAACAGTCATGTATTGTGCATATATTGTCACGCTTATTGTCATGTAATATCTGGTGATTGTACTAAATTGACTTCCATTTAAGGATTTTGTTTATTTCACGCGACGTCAAAATGGTCCAATTTTTGTGACAGAATTGTTAGTAAATCGTGTTTCTCAATTTGTTTAATTACTAGTCTAACATATGGACTAACTTTATGTCCATTCTTTCCACAGCGATATCCTGAACTACAGCGACAACTAAATAGCTTTAATGTCAGTTTAGCCAAAATGAAATTAATTGATGATACCACACAGCTAAGACTGAGCCAGCTGAAAGATTCTGGTGTTGGTACACTGGACTATACACGATATCTATCAGAGGTAATGTTGCTGATGACATTATTGATAAGAACAACTTTAATCCATATGTTATTACCCAGGTAGTGTGTGATAATAAGGCAGATTGCTGAAAGAAAGTCAGACTTGGTTCACACTTTTTCTTCCTATAGAATATTCTATGCCAATTTTGTGTACAATTTGTGTTCATTATTAAAATTCCAAGCATATCTATGTAATATGGACTATTTCATGATAGAATATTCAATGTAGTTGCGAATATAAATGTATTCTATACGATATCATTATATTTCCATTCAACATGGATAGGTGTTGCATCGAATATTCACTGTGCCAAAAAGTCTGTTTGGGCCCTCACAATGTAATAGGGTCGTACAAGTGAAGAGCACCAAAGTTGATAATAATGAAAGCATTAGAATTCCAAGTCAAAACATCAATGTTAGAACACACAGCCCAATATAAGTCACATTTTCTGAAGACAGATCATTCTTACGACATAAATAATATATGTGACCGTCCGTCCCAAACTAGCCATAAATGTGACTGTCCATCCCAAACCAACCGTAAATGAAGCCTCTTGTCATTTACACTTTTTTAAATCTTTGCAAAGACAATGCTATAAGGATTAAAATGTTGAACTTCACACGATTTCCAGTAGTCAAGTTATGGTCCGTCAAAGCTTGTCAGGGAGTAAAATGTATAACTGAGATAAACGTGTTCAGGGGACTGGAAGGACAACTAACAGGGACATAATTGGATATATGTTTTTGATTTTACAGGTTAGGAAAGCTATTACTGGTGTCAATTTAACCACAACAGCAACAACAATTGAAATGGCAGCTGGAATGATACCAGATCAGGTCAGTACCTTATTTCATATTGTAATTATTCCCAGGGCAATTATTTTCTGCTTTAATGGATCCTGGTATTCTTCATTGCATGCTGGGAAGGTAACAGGCTCACCGTGAAGATATACGGTGATCTTCTAAAAACAATGGTAGAGAGTGAATAACGGTTTGGAAAGTTAGATGGATACTTTGAACTTGCATGTGGGTAACCTATCCTTTTAGTAACAAATGTAGTACATTGTATTAGATATGACCTACATATTCAAACCAATAGTATCATAGCTTTGTCAGCAAATAGCCTGTGACGTAAATTTTTTAAGGTTAATTGTCTAAGCCATATATCTATTTTACTTTTAATATATTGTTTCATAATCAATATCTCAGTTTAATATATACAATACTTTTTGAAAAGAAACATTACGACATATTTTTCCCCATTTGATTTTATAACAGAGTTTAGAGAATCAGCTGAAGTCACATGCCTCAAATTTACGAAGAATACATGAAGATACGGTAGTACCCATGATGGGTCATGCGGTAAGTATCTGTTTTGCCAGCATTAATTTGTTAAAATTACTTTTGCTCAAAGTGTAAGTTTAACGAACCGAATCATGCTGAAACAATGGATCTAAAGGCCACTAAGAAATGTAGTCGGAACTTGACGTGCCCACGTACGATAGTGGCCCCTCTCCCCCACGTTCTATGGTCTATACAATCTTAAATGTTATGTATGTATTCCTGTCTATGGATACCCTAATATTCTGTGAAATATTATTAACTTTGTTATTATGACATCGGAACTATGCTAAATCCAGCTGTTTCGATGTGTGTTTATTTTCAATTGACAACCTTTGTTTCTTGTTTCTTCTTACATTTTCAGGCAGCACTAGAACAGTTGTTATTGCAATTAGAGAAGAAAGCAATAAACCTATCAGTAAGTATGTGCAATTGAAAGCTGATTTTATCCATGAAACCCCTGAAACAACACAAGTTCAGTGGCACCTTTTCTTGACAATTTGAGCTTACAGGTATCAAAATCGATTTCACCAATGAACAGCGAGTTCAGAAAATCTAGACTTTCATCATGTTTCTGTCACTGATGGTTGCAGCTAGTATCTGCATTTGAGTGTAAATACCTTTTGTTTGGTATTAATTCCATCAGTTTTGAAATAAGTAAAAATCTTAGCCTTACTCACTGTCATGTATATGTGTATGGGCCCATAAGGCTGAAGCCACAATTTCATGCTAGCATGTAATGATAATAATTATTGACAAACATGAAGTTATTTTTCACATGGTTTGAATACACATACATGCTACAACTTGTGTCATGGGGACTAGAAAAAAGCAAACCGAATAGACAACTTACACTAAACTAATTAGGCCTATAGCTGTCAGACAAACAATCTCAAACAATACTCTGTGAGAACTTGCATAAACAATATGTTTTTTTCTACATTAAGTTTTTTGAAAGAGAAATTAGCTGAATAGAGTTTATTATAATAATAATTTTTTAATGAAGACACTTATCATTCCTTAAAACTTCAATCGTCCATGATTTTTGTCTGGAGCAAATCTTAGACTCTATGTCCTATGTTGATGATATTTGGTGAGTGGGTGGGACAGGGGCTGAACTAGCGCCATGTTCGAAATATGCATAATGCAAAATATGAATATTAAGTAACTAATTTGCATAATTTTCATTGTAGATTTCTTATTTTCTCTGTATATAGAATGCTATTACCACATCAGTCATGGCCGTTTTGGAGGCACAAGATTTTGTTATCGCCAGAGGAGGACAGATTATTACACAGGTAAGGTATTTCTTTCACAGTCACAATAAGCAAAGGACATAGCTCGCTAGTCAGACAGCTTGCTAGTCCAAATTGTAATGTGAAGCTAGCCTCGCCAGTCCAAATTTTTTAAAGGGCTTGTCATGCAGTCTGAATTTCAAATCAGCTTTTTAGTCAGAATTTTAAAAACAATTCTGCAAGATCTTATATTTGATAACCCAGGCGGCACATACCTACCCAAACTTTTTTGAGTACCCCACCACCCCCCCCCCATGCCCCCCTCCCCCACCCCCGTGGTTTGGGGTCCATATCCATCTTCATATTACTGAATCATGGTATGCTGATAAATTGTCTCTTTACAGGAAATTAGCAAGTTTGCAGATAGATTACTGGGCTATGTGGACCAGTTTGTAGTGTATCTCATACAAGTGGTAAGTATGCTATATGGTGCACCTGAAGAACCATTTCAAGAACCACTGACATAAGACAGGGAATTTTTGAGGGAATTTTCACATTCTTTTGACAAAGTATAAAATAAAAATAACTATACGACTTTCTTGCAATCACATGATGGAATAAGACTAGACTTGAGATACAAATATGCTGGAGAATATTGTTATGCCTCAAGATGAACCTACCCTATTCTAGTCATGATTGTGTTCTGTGTTGTCCGATTTACAGTAAAATGGAATCGGACATCAGCAATATCAGACAGATACAAAATATCAGATTTTGAACATATTAATGAAAAAATTGGATGGATTTTTTCACATGATACTCAAAGATATTGGTCTTGCCATGAGTTTAAAAATATCGAGCTTGGCGCTGCACATCTTGCATGATATCTCGTAAAACTCATATTAAGACCAATACTTGTTTGTATCATGCTCAATCCGTCCAATTTTATATCAAACACCATAAGCTACCAGCGCATTATTCAACTGGTTAACAATATAAGTTAATTGTGTTTTTGAGTTGAATGCCGATGTATATTCTTGGAATGAAATGAAAGAAAAGAAGTAAAGACCAATTAGATTCTGAAACTAAGACTAAAACAAAATTAACAGAATGTACCCCTACAATTTCCCTACCAAACATCAAAATAATATTATAGCTATTCAATTTGAGTTCTTCTTAATAAAAAAATCCCAGTTCATAATGAGTATTCTTTGTTTTTTGCAGGTACACAATGACATGGGTAGATGCAAACCCGTCGCTAATATTTACAACTCAGCTGACGTGTTGATTTGTAGCTACTCTGTAGATTCACTTGTAAGTGTGTAATATTTTCAATAAACATCAAAGTGTGTTTTTTATACAATCATATCATAATCATTGTGATTCATCTTATATAAATAAGATCTTCAACTTCTTTTTACTGGATAGGCCTGGGACTAAAACCCGGGAGCTTACTGAACAAACAAAAAAATATGAACAAAAAATTTTGTGTTCAAAAATTTATGATAAAATCATCATCTGATCAAAGTAAACATGATAAATTAGACCACAATGGTCGTAGTAGATCCGTCAAACTTGCTGTTCTAACATTGTAAATGCGCAATTATCAATACGGTCGGGTACCCGGGTAGCAAATTACCTGAAAAGTCCCAGGCCTATTACTGGACACTTTAGAAGTGGTATAAAAAATGTCCTGAGTGCTGAGGAAAGAGATGCATGTCCACCTCACTCGGCACAGGAAATTCCAACTTCAACACATGGTGCCTTATTTTTGTACAACTTTTATGAATCTGTAAGTAATATGGAACTGTGGCAGAAAAAACTTTTGACTCCAGCTTGTACACATCTAACATAACATTAGCACAAGACATATAGTTTGATCAACACCAAATAGGCGGGCCTCTTCACATTGTGAATTGCTACAAATAAGCGTGTGCGTAGCTGAGCACCGCACAACTACAGGAGACGCCGCATGTGTTGTATGTGTAAGTTGCGCATCTATGTTGCGTGTGTAAGTGGGATTATGTTTTTGTTGTGGATGAAGAAAAGCCTCTTAATTTCCTCCTATTTAGTGTTGATCAAAGTATAGTCTGCTACAACTTATTAAATAATGTCCCAAAACAATAATTTGCCCACATTAAGCACATTATAAACTTTGGAAATCATAATGTAAAAAATTATAGAAATTCCCAAAGAATGGCTCAACAGCAACTATTGGCAATGAAAAAATCATAGAAGCAGAATATTTGGTAAAATTAGTTTCATGACTATAAAATCAAAAGAGGTCAACTGAAAAAAAATGAGTTTAAAAAAATAAAATCGTACTCTGGCAACTGAATGGTAATTTGACTGAGAATGCGGCTATCGAGCCAGTCAAGCGATGTTCATTGCTTACGCCCAATTAAGCAGCAAAATGTAAGATGCGTATTGCGTTGTAGTCAAGTAATAGTAGCACGAGGCTCAACGCAGGGGTGGGTCACTACGCACTCGCGCAGCGTCGGTCCAGACATGGCGCCCGCGTGGTGCAATCCCCTAACTTAGCAGGATTTTTAGGATGTAAATAGACAAGTTTCCTATCTGTACTTATAATCTATTAATTGGAGTAATAACACACAGTTTGTTTTCTTTCCAGAATGGTTTTTGGCTAGCTCTAGGCTGGTGCATATTCTTCTTCATTCCAAGTATTGTCTTGGCTGTTAAACTCTCAAAATTTTACAGACGCATGAGATATTTTGAAGACTACTTCAACACGTAAGTTGTATATGAAAGATTTGAAAAAGTTCAAAATTTCAGTTTTTGACTGACTTAATTGTGCCGACCTCAGCGGAAAATCAAAGGGCATTCCCCAAAAAAGGGGGTCATTCAGTATGAAAATACAAAACAATAAGGTCTTTGAGTGTAAAAATGGATGATTGGCTATACATTTTGCACCAAAATCCACAGCTCCAAGCAGAAATCCTGGTATAGAAATAAGGATATCTGTTTCCGTTAGTGTTTAGACCTCTACGGATTGTAAAGAGGCAAAGAATTAGAGATATTTGGCCCATGACAGAAAATAGGGGGTCATTAAATGTAAAACTTGGGAGAAATAGGACAGTGAGTGTAGAGGATGTAAAAAACAGGGTCATTGGGTGTCAGCTTAGCAATAAATAAGGGGGTCTATAAAATTTGGTCTGCAGTCGCTATCCACCGACATATATATGGGAGTGCCCTCGGGGGTAACGGTATAAATATTAAAGGGGCAATTCATGATCCACTTTTCACCCTTAAGGTCACCTCTATCAAAATTGAGGTTTTTAGCTTATAAGAATGCTCAACTGGTATATGTTACGATCCCAAAACAATTCTTTCATATTTGCTTGCATTTTTGGGAAAAGTGAGAAAATGTGTCATTTACAACACAGTAGCCTATGGGGATTTTCATAATGCTGAAAACCTTGTAACATAGAAATGAACGATCGGAATCAAGTGAAATTTTCAGTATATATGTTGTACTCTTCTTTTTATTTAGCTAGAAATGAGGCGAGGTTTTTGTCACATCAAAATCATGAATTGCACCTTTAATTTGTTTTGATCACTAAGCACATATGCATGTCACTGATGATTGCTTTCTTGCAGTGCGTAATGAAAAGAACAGTCCAATGAGTGTGCAGTAAGCATCTAACATTTTAACAATCTCTTTACCAAATCCTTACACTCCTGAATGATTACTGATGTGTGTTTCTAGTTACTTTTTAAAACTAATTTTAATTATCCTGTGCCTCTCTTGATCGATAGACTGACTAGGGCCGATTTCACTAACGTTTAGCGATGATCGCTAACCCCGTTTTGATCGCTAAACTCCAAAAATGATCGCTAAATTGTTAAACATACCCACTATTTAGCAATCATTTTTGGAGTTAGCGATCAAAACGGGGTTAGCGACCATCGCTAAATGAAATTGGCCCCTGATAGTGAAGCTCCATGCCGGAGACCAACATACTACCTGGCAAACACCAGGACTATGTGAAAAAGTCATAAAGGTCAACATCAATACTATTTATGGCAAAGTTAGCCAAACTGGCATCATGACCGACAAAAAAAAAATGGGGGAGGGGAAACAACTTATGGAAAAGTTAGCACCAACCAAATATATGGGGAAAAACGGTCTGATCCACTCTGCTTTCCCTCTACAGGTTTTATTTAATGACTGAAAGAATAATCCTCGCAAAGTATATTTCCTACAAGCTAAGTTAAGAAAGAACAGTCCATTTCAGTATTTAAATGTAAAAGCCCGCCCTTGTGGTTCTCTTTTTCAGACATGATCTAGAGACTGTGCCTATGAAGATATATGGTGAGTGTCGGTGCTGATCTTAACAATGTTTACATGTAGCTCACATAATGGCCTGCCTTGTGGAGGGAACAACATTTGCAAAAGTTGGGTATTGCATTTTAAATTTCCCTACCATTTTATTAACAGATTAGTGTGGGGTCACTTTTTCATAAATTTGTGTAGAGTTTTAGGCTTAGTTAGGGGGTAAAACTAACAATATGACATTTTCAAAAGGTTCACTCTTCAACGTTAATCTTCATATAATTTTCACCACTTTCTAATGACTGGAATGTCGTATGCTTTGCATGACCAACCATGCCTTGTTATCAAACTGCAAATATCTTGTCTAGGTTGGATTCAGAGTCACATGTCAAGCTCCATTAGCCATTTTTGGTGCCAATATATCTGTTTGATGAAGTTTTGTGTGCAAAAAGTGATGTCGTACAGAGCTGCCAAGTCTCATGTATTCTGTAGGAAACTCACAGATTCGGGCCTTGATATCCCACAAACTTGCCTGGAAATTCTCCCTTGACAAATTTAACTGCTGGTTCCTGACTTGCACTTGATATGCGTTTTATGAGAAAACACATTAAGCGCTAATGACATCACATACACGGATCATTATAAGAAGTCATTGTTACCTAATAATGACCGGGTGCAGTTGTTTGCGTAAAAGTAGAAATAATCTTATTCGATTGGATCGCACTATTACTCAGGTTATTAATCCTCAATGAAACTTATTTGGAATTCCGATCCCTATTAAATTCAGGTGCTCCACAACTGGCGACGTAATCATGAAAGTCAATGTGCTACCAACAGAACGTTTATATGATGGTATGTAGCTGTACGTATTATTTGTTGGATGGGGAGGGGCAGGCTGATTGCCCAAAAGCAATTTTTCTGTTACGGGATGCAAAAATTATTGTAATCTCATGATGTATCATACGAAATTTTTGATGTATGATAAGGCCAGTAGAATGACTTTAAAATGTACTGTCATGTATGAATGTATAGTAATATCATATATAAAAAGGTCTTTTTTGGCTAAACTAGATGATGTTTGAAATAAATTTAAACAATTTTAAAAAGTTATTGTTCTTTTCCCTTTTACATCTACTTTCAACCTTCAAAGGGGGTTCCCCAAAAGAAGGTGAGCAGGAGGTCATAGCCAGAAC
>JXSR01S029014.1:28538-42302 GCA_000969725.1 Ophiothrix spiculata
GAAAACAAACTTGACATTTTGTACACAAACTGTTCAAAACTAATAAGGTAACAAGTCTCAGATTTGCACAGTGCAAGCGGTTTATTGGTTTGGTTTAATATAACATTCTAAAAAGACTTCAGTCGGCGTTGATAATATCTTCTATAAATCTTTGGGTTCAAAGTGGGAGATTATGGTTCAAATTGAGCACTTTCTAAAGAACGTGTCGGCTTTAGAAAGTTGGTTGTGGAAATACAATGTATGAAAAAATTCAAAAGAAAAAAAAAGGCACAATGAATCACTTTCAATATCAAAATATATATCGGGCACACTATTTCTAAAATTTATCCAAACTTGGTAGTCTTGTTTACTTTGATAATCTTTTTCTATGGGTAACAGATACTAACTATTTCACCTGTTATAAATCTTTCGCCCAGTAAAGTAATTATGCATTTAACCTGTATATTTTCCAGTGATGTGTGTCTGCGATACCATGTTATTTTTTTTTTCAAAACGACAATTTATAAATCAATGCTGTGAATACTGTTATGTTGTTATTAGCTGTTATATGATCTTAACATTTTTTACGAGGTTTACGATAGTTTCTTTTACATGTTGAAGTCACTTGGGTAGTCGAAATATATTAATTTGTAAATAACTTTAATGGGTCATCTTTAATTGATTAATGTTGCGTCGAATGGTAATTTTATAATAGTGTGTGTATATTATATAACAGTAACAGCAACAACAAAACTGAATATGAAAAAAACCCTCCTTATTCATGACAAAAGGTTTAATTTATTCTAATGGAAATTGTAGAGTCTTTTCTTTGCTGTCAGACCATATTGGTGGCTTAAAGAAGGTTTTGATGATTAATCCACCTGATACAGTTTTTTGAGGAGACATATTTTCTCTAAATCATTCGACACGTACTGGTACTGATCAGAAAATATAATCAATAGAAATAGCATTAAATATTAATAAAATGCTGAATGTACTTATGAGAATGAGCTAGTCATGACGAGAAATGTTTTTTACAAAGAATAATTGAAAGACTCATGAAATGATGGATGAAAGATCAACCACTTTTAAATCCTTATTCTATATTCAGGATCAAAACAAACTACTCGATTGCGAGATCTGACTTTCATAGCATGAAAACAAGCAATGAGCATTCTACTACTAGAGTTATAAGGATGCATTACTTGGTTCGTAGGTTACGCCGAGCGAATGCATTTAGTACATCAACATGAGAGTCAAACCATAACAATTCCCAGATATCCGTCAAATATAGCATTGGAATGACTTAGTATCTTGTTGATCTAAATATTCTTGCATTCAGAATAATAATTATATGAGCAAGTAAGAATATTCTGTCCCAATACTTTTTTCTAAGTGCTTACAATTTTTTTACAAAAGTTTTGAAGTAAGTAAGATGAAATTTTCTTATGGAATCAAGAAAATAAAAAAGAAAACGACAACGACGAAGCGTTTTATAATAGAGAATCACAATTTATTAGTATTACACTTGGTTTATTTTAGTGGCATTTTTCTATGACCCCTTTTAATTAAAAATATGTATGTTACCTTGGACACAGCGAATCACAATTGCAGTTAGATAGTTTTCTTGTTATGGATTAAAACTGGGGAACTTATTGCCAGAGCTCATTAAGACAGCTACATAAATTTACAACTTTAAGAGACTCTCCTAATGACTGTTTTGGATTTGCATTGAATTGAACTTTTATGCAATTTGAATTTTATCTGCATTCATTGTTTGTGTTTTTCTTGCACCTTTGTGCAAATTTAGTTTTTGTTTTGGCGCATTATAAATGCAAAGTAGTACTTCCATGAGTATTTATTTCCATAATTTTTAGATACACTGTTCTCATGTATTTCAAATATATGTCTACCTGTGGTAATTCCGCTCCTTATTTGATAATATTTTTTTACAATTAGATCTATGCACCACTGTCAATCAACGGAAATCGTCTTAATCCGTTAACTTCGGTCGATTCCATACACGAAGCAAATCCAGTTGTTAATCTCAAGAGTCCTGTTTTTAAACTATACAAGGTCGACAACACTGGTTCAGTCACTTTTGTCACAGAAGAAACCGATTTGTTTTTTAAAACTATATACTTTCCTAAAGGGTTTTGTTTTTAAAACTATATACTTTCCTAAAGGATTTTGTCTTTAAAAACTATATACTTTCCTAAAAGATTTTTGGCTCAAAAAAGAACATTGTAATTACAAATGCATTTCTCGAAAACTTAAGTTATTCAACAATAAGCAAAACTGAGACAATTGCATCTGAAATTAGCAAAATTCGGACATGCTGTATATTCGCTCACACTAAAATTATCGATCTGTATGGAACCCCATCCCTCGCCCTTTGCACTAAAGTGTCAAACCCTTTTGCCAGGACAAAAAAAAATCACTCAAAACATTATTGACAAGCAACGTGTAGAGCCGGGGATTTCCACCAATCGTTTTCATAATAATTTACAGATAAGCTTTATTAACCGTAGGCTATTTAACATTTTGTTTCAACTGCTTGAATTTCCGGCGGTGTGTCATAGAATGGTTATCATTTTCATCGTTGCTGATTAGATCCTTACTAACGATGACAAGTGTTCTCTGTAAAGTGTTTACTAAGTATTATATTTTTGTTCTCTAGCGCAAATGTCAGACAAGATTAAAAATTTTACTACTAAACAAGCGAAATAAAGTAATTGATATACTGTTTATATATACTAGAAACATTTGCGGTTTGTTTCATCTTTTTTAAAGTGCAGTTTCATGAAAAGAGATGAAGCAGTCAATAATAATATATATATCCTTACTCCAAAAGTTTGATAAACCATATCATTATAAAACTGAACCATTGTCAAAATAGTTTCAACCATACCAGGCTCTCTGGTATGAGATAACTTAGCGGTGAAGGTGATGTACATTCAGTAAATCAGCAGTTGAATTGGACGAGTGGATTCGGTATATAATTCCAATGTTTTTCTAATAACAATGGAGGATTGACGATGAAAATCAGTGCACCGCAATTTGTTTTGTATTTGATGTCAAATATATGTTGTTTTCATCACAAAGCCTATAGGCTGAAAACATTGTTTTCTTGAGCTACCAAATATTTGGTGCAGCTAGTCTTTGTTATCTTATAATCTGATATATAGTTCCAATGTATTTTCTATTAATAACGGAGGCTTGATGATGAAAAATCAATACTACCACATTGAGAAGTATTTGGCGAAAATATTTGGTGATTTACAACACCAATTATCCGTTATTGATTAGAAGATGCATTGGAATTATATTACTAGATTATAAGATAACAAAGACTTGTTACACGAGCTATTTGGTAGCTAAAAAAACACACCATAATTTGACCCTTATTATTGATAAGAATTAAAACAAACAACGAATACGCCAAATATTTGGAGTAGATACGGCCTATTCTGTTCAATTCTTTGATCGCATTGTGGCTGTTGAGGTCAACAGTTTAACTTAAAATATCTAGAAATCACAAAATAACACAAAGTGTAATATTATTATTCCAATGAAAAAAAAAATCTCAAATGGCCTTGAGATAATATTACAGGGAAATTGACCTAGCTGACAGTATAATGTTCAAGGGTATACACCGAAAACAAAAGAGCTAAAAGCTATTTGTTGTCATTTCATTTTCATCAATATCAAATATGGGGTCGACAACCAAATATCTAACTTGCCGGTTAGAACAGGTTAATATTCTGTATACACAATCATTCACAGGTCAAATAGCATTGCTCTGTTTGTGATGGCTCACCCCAAAAGGGGGGACTTTGCAGATGATATCAATTTTGATTTTATCACTTCATCTGTTGCAGCATTTTCTAAGCTTTAAAATGACATCTTAATACTTGTTGAAATTGATCAAGGCGATCAAATTTTACAACAGAAAATCTGCTTGAAATTCTTATTATTTCCTTTTTTTTGCTGCCGATTTGCACCAGTTTCTTTAAAATTGTTCTGACGCAAAGTCCCCCTTTTCGGACTGAGTCATCACATTTGGTCGGGATTCTCCTTTTTACCGACAGCAGCACCATTTTGCCTATGCAGAACCGTTTGTCTTAGTCAGTAGTCCCGTCGCAGGATTCACCACGATTTCTGCTTTTTTTTTTTACTGTACAGTGCTTCTCATTCTCTTGTTCTTTCGTCCCCCAGATAACCACCACCCTCTCCTCAGGGGACGCCCTTGGTTCAAATACTAGTAGTTGAATGGCCCGCGAGGCCTTAATCGCCCATTCTTATTCAGTGGGTGTGGCTTATAATTCAATGAAGCAATCTGACTGGTTCTTATCCTAACTCCGCCCACCCATTATGACACGATAGATGACAGGCAGCGCGTCAAGTTTGAAACATGTAAACAAATAGGAACTATTTTTTACAGTGCTGCGTTTTGGACTTGTTTTAGCAATTTACATTCTTTTAAAGACAGGTTAATTAATTTATGACATAAAATAAGTCCAAACATCTGTATGACACACTCGATTTTGAACCGATACTGTAAATTTCATAAAATTTATTCAGTTCTTTCGACGATCGACCCAGCCTAGCCCAGGCCTTCTCACTCAGCTAAAAGTAAACACATGTGCATGCACTGATCTCGAAGCAAAATGTTGTGGTGAACAACATAGCTCATCATTTTGTCTCGATATTTTTTGAACTGAAATTCATGTTGCAAATATTATAAATGTTGGCACGATTGGCAAGTCAGAGGCTGAGACGGTAAGATTCGTGCCCGGATTCGTGCATTGAATTTAACACTGGACGCCGGGCCGGCCTAGCTAGGCTAGCCTCAACACTGGCCTTCCGATGAAATGCAATGTAATGCCGGGATTGAATTAAGCTTACAGTTGCTTACCTTGCTCAGTTTTGAATAAATAATCTTCTTTACAATTACCAATGACACTGTTTTCTCAGTTTCTAGTTAAGAAAAGCAGAGTTCATGACCAAGTCCCGCTTCAAGTCTTCATGACTTTCAGGCTCTCAGCAAGCCAATCGTGAATGCTCAGTGACAGTGTCAGTGCCAGTATTGACTCGGAAAATCGTGTCATCTATTTCATGCAATGTTACGTTTTTCAGCAAACACACCAAGTAATGATTACAATTATATCTTCATCAAAACACATTTTAGTATATTCCAATCAGATTTTGTGCAGATTTTCTTCATGGCTCGATCGTCATTCATGTCATTTGTAAACAAAACAATGTGAGATTCACCTGGTATATTAATCCGCGCCAGCTGCGCGCTGGAAAAATCGTACATGTGGATTGATTCATTATTTAGACAGGGGTGTCAGTAATTAACTAGATGATGTCACGCTAATTTTTTAACGTAAAAACACATTAATTTTCTTAAAAACGGTAAAAATCCGAATAAGAATGAGGCGGGGGCACCCATTACTCAAAATAATGTACACACCCATCCATTATGAGACGATAGATGACAGGCAAAACAAGAAATCTTATCTTTTATTATCTAATTAACGGATAAAGTCCAACATATATTGATGTTCGTTATGAAATTGTTACAAAGTTTTCTTTAATTCGTTACCCAAACGGTGAACGTCAGTTAGACATACGTTTCATACGTATGAATACGGCTGTATCCCTTAGACATACCGTGTAGCCAAACAGTGTACGTTACAGACGTAAGTTGGGCTATATACGATGATGTGTGGCTAACATATGCCTAACGTACATAACCGTACGGATAGCGCATTTAACGCAATTCTAACTATTGCATAACAAACATGAATATATGAAACAAAACAGTATGTCACGTCAATATATGTGAGTCTTAACCTGTTTCTTTTGAACAATGTAATAATTTCAGCAGGCTAAATGATTCTAGATTGAGTTTTAACAGAGTGATTTTACGTATCTTAAAAAGACTATAAACATATGCAGTGTTCTAAAACTTTTGGTACAGTTTCCAAATTTCCTAGAATAAGGCCCAAATCATAGTCGGCCTCCAAACAAAATTTTCCTACCAAACATTTTGTCGTGACGTCACCAAATATTTGCCACCGAATTAAAACTATGAACGGGTAACGAACATTTTGTCCAATGTATATGGCAATTCAATAACATGCGCAATCTAGCGCGAAGTTTTATTTGGTCTCAACTCGGTGTTGAAGTTATTTTGTTTGGAGTCACTCGTCATTTTGACGTCACGACCAAATGTTTGGTAGGAAAATTTTTGTTTGGAGGCCGATTATGATTTGGCCCTATTACCATAGACAAATCATCGTCACGGCCATATGTTTTACTTTAAAATCTAACCCGAACATATAACTATATCGTAAACATCATTTCATTTTCATTCGACACTATAATTATATATTTAGTTTCAGGCAGTCCCAGCATTAAGCCTAACCATGTAATCAAAGAATATAATATTGCTCTCTTTTCCGTTTTAGGTGACATTTTCAATTGGTACACTAACTTAGATTGTATTTCCTGACAGCATCGCACTAAAGCAAACTGATATGATCAGAAAAAGTAACGCGGGAAGGACTGCATGACCGTAGGAATTCAGAAAAGGACTGATTGACTGTAGGAATTCAGTGATTTGTTTTACGCTATTTATTCCATTTTTAACATAACACAATAATAAATGGACGATGCAATGATAAAAAGAGTAAAAACGAATATTACCCATTAAATATAATGTTCCTATATAAATATACTGATTGTGAAAAATATTAAAAATATTACTTTATTAAAATCAACCAAGTTCATAGGTATCAATCTAGAAATGCTTCAGATTACAATAGTACCAACAACACAAAGAAAAAGTTTCTCAGAAACTCAAATATTAGATCGTGCAATTCGTATAACAGGGCCAATGTTATGGAACACTTTAGATATAAATCTAAAAAGATGTAAATCTGTCAAGAACTGAAAAATAAATCCAACCTTATTGCCAGTTATAATTGATTTTTGTTGACTTTGGCATGTTTCTTGGTTTGTTTTCCCCTTTTAGTGCGTTGTTTGGTTTTTGTATGTATTTTGAATTTCTTTTAAGTGAGTTTTGTGTGTTTGAAACCTAGTTTTTCAGGGGATGATCCCTTCGGGCCCTCTCGGCCATTTTTACCATTCCCACAATATCATTTGTCATGTTCTATAAGTTATTTTATTGTTTTTAAAAAACAATTTATGTATGATATTGTGAATAAAGTGATTTGATTTGATATTACCAATTCGAGAGAGCAAATGATATTTAGATAATTCGGTGCATCAAATGAATAAGAAAGAGTTTGCAGAATGAACATATGAATTTAAAAGGCAAATTGAAACAGCAGAAAAAAAAAGCCCAGTTACCTCTAGCTTTTCGTTGTCAATTCTCGATCAGGTAACAATCTGTTCGGTTGGAGACTCAATAGGCAAGGGGCAATGAATCATTTGTACACACATTAGAGGTATAGGGGCAACCTACTTTTGTGCAAATAACTGTTGGCAAGGGGCAGCCTTCAGAACACCAAAATCTCAAATAGGTGATCTGCTTTTAACAATGTTGGCTAGGGGCAGCCTTAAGTGAATGGCTCATGCGAGTCATCAGTGGGAAGTGACGGCCTACATGTCTTTATAATAATATTTGTCCTGAAGAAGTCAGAGCTACTCCTGACGAAAGCTTGACAGTTCAAAACTTGTCCGACCACAAACCCGTTAAAATCTACCAATTGTTATGAATTCCCGTGGTAAAAGCCTTTCTCAAAAAAAAAACACACCCTTTCAATAAAAGCAGACGATCGACGACAATTTAGCACTAACCAGTCCATACAAACTGCACACTCACCGAGTCTAGGTTTCTAGGTTTTTATGATAAGAAATCTTGTTTTGTAAGATCTGTGTATATATATTCTACTCTTAAACCAGATCATTTGTGATGACTCACCCCGATAGGGGGGACTTTGCAGAAGAAGAAGAAGAAGAAGAAGAAGAAGAAGAAGAAGAAGAAGAACAAGAAGAAGAAAAAAAAGAAGGAGAAGAAGAAGAAAAAAAGGAAAAGAAGAAGAAGAAAAAAGAAGGAAAAGAAGAAGAACAAAGAGAACAAGAACAAAAAGAACAAGAACACTAAGGAAACAAGAAGAAGAGCCAGAAGAAAGAACCAAAACTTTGTATTTTTTTCTTTCATTAGGTGTATACATCACAAGTTTATAATCTTAACTCGTTGATGTATATGTGTAATTTATCTTCCCATATTATTTTATGTTTAAATCAACAAAAGCAGACGATCGACGACAACTCACCAGTCCATTCAAACTGCACACTCATCAAGTCTAGGTTTCTAGGTTTTTGTGATAAGAAATCTTGTTTTGTAAGATCTGTGTATATATATTCTACTCTTAAACCAGACCATTTGTAAACGATAAGTTGAAAAAAGATCAATACTTGAAGTGAGTGCCTGTAGATATGAATACTAAATCGTATTGAATCCAGAGATTCTTTTTATCTTTACTTTGGTGATTAATGCTCTTTACCATATGTTATGGATATTTACGTTAACCAGATTGAAAAAAAGGCAAAGTTGGTCAAGAAGAAGAAGAAAATGAAGAAGGAGAAGAAGAACAAAGAAGATGATGAATAAGAAAAAAAAGAAGGAGAAGAAGAACACCAAAAAGAACAAGAACAAAACGAACAAGAACACGAAAAAAAACCAAGAAGAAGAGCCAAAAGAAGAAACAACTAGATGTGACTGCCAATTTCCCCCCCCTTTTTCCTTGCGAGGTGATTTCAGTCTAGACTATGTTTGAACAATTTGTCACCATAACCTTTGAAATTGATCAAAGTTGAAAATTTGACATTTATCGTTACCTTTGACCCCTAAGGAAAGGTCGGCCGACGTCACTATGGACACTTTTGATCGATGTTTCAAAACGAACAGTTTGACACCTAAGACGTTGAAATTCGACAAACTTGAAAATTTTACCTTTCATTTGACCTTTGACTCACAAGGAAAGGTCTGACAATGGGGTCACCATTGACAATTTTGATCGCTGATCCAAGACAAACAATTTGACACCTCAACCTTTGAAATCGGACGAAGTTGAAAATTTGACCTTTCATTTAGTGACCTTTGACCCCCAGAGAAAGGACGGACAACAGGGTCACCATTGACATGTTTGATGGCTGGTCCAAGATAAACAATATGGCACCGTAAACGTTGAAATCGGACAAACTTGACCTTTCCTTAAAACTTTCTTTTGACCTTTGACCCCCAAGAAAGGATCGAACGATGGGGTCACTATTGACACTTTTGATCACAGGTCTAAGACAAACAATTTGACACTCTAAACGTTGAAATCGGACAAAGTTGAAAATTTGACCTTTTTACTTGACCCTTTGTGACCCCATATGACCTCCGATGAAATTCTCATTAAGTAACAATTATATACTTAATTATAGGGGGTCTCAAGACGTTTCATATCCATAAATTTGATGACCGTACATTGAAACGCCGATGAGTTGTTTTTTCGACCCCGTGACCCCTCCGTGACCCCTGACAATGGGGTCATGTGACATAAATTAGAGGTGACCTCTGTATTACTGATCAAATTTGGTCCAAATCGGTCATTGCGTTCCAGAGATATAAGCTGTTGAAGTGCTGCCAGAAGAAGAAAGAGGAAGAAAGAAGAAACGCGTCAAAAACAAAACACTTCTGCCGAATGCGTCAGGGTAAAACTTTTTTTTTCATTACGTATAGACTCACCAGGTATACACTGTATGCAGCGCCCCAAGAAGGAGCATTCGCACAGGGGACCAACGGCTTAACGTGACTATCCGAACCACGGAGCAATTAGAGTAAAGTTTCTTGCCCAAGGAAACAAGGAGACGTAAACTATATACATCACAAGTTTGTATGTTAACTCGTTGATGTATCATGACAGTGCTATTTGTGCTATTGAATGAGTATTCATTTCAAAGATGTTATTGTTTGCTTGCTGAACTTGTATTTTAAAGATTGGATCTGTGTAAACGTGTATTTTTGCTTTTCATATCATTTTATGTTGAAATAAAAGCTGCGCTAAGTATTAAATATTATAGCTCGATATTTATTAATAAATGCAATGACATAACATGAGTATACAGCGATGTCAAACTGTTCTTAAGAATGAAGCTTGTCACCATTCAGTTCTGTTATTAGCGTCACAGTGGACTGTCAAGTATTTGTTAACATTTGTTCATACCTTAGGCTAAGGGTATTACATGTTATCCTGAAAAAAGACATTATTTTGTTATGCGAGATTTTTTGACTCACAAATGAATTCCATGATACCCGATAACTTTTTTAAAAGAAGAGGGAAAGTGATTGAGCGTATTCTGTTATTAATATGATCATAGGTCATGAATTGGTCATGCACATATGGGGGAGATGTAACAAAAAACACATTCTTCGTAGTTTAATGTGACTTTATTCAAGAAGTTTAATACCTACTGCATCAAATTTGGTATGGTTATCTGGGCAATTTAATTGTCTTTCAAATGCAAAATTGAAGACAATTGAACAAATATTATATGATCTATGGCTTAAAATGTGAGCCAAGTCAACGGGGGAGGTGGTGAAGGAAAAGACGGTGGAGGAAAAGCCCATTGACTTGTGCACAAAATTGTGAAAAATTACCAATCTTTCGAATGTCGTCATGCCAAAAGTTGAAATCCTACAAGAATCATTTTTCACACACGATTTAGTGAAAGAAAAATATACCTATCCATGCCCAAAAATTAATGGTAGGTGATGTATTATTATAGTTTGGTGAGGATAAACTTTGTCATGTTCAGGGTATTTTCACTACTAGTTTCAACAATATTCAAAGGTCAAAACATTTTCATGACAAGTTTCGTAAGCTATGAAAACGTGAATGAATAACAGTAATGACTTGTTGTAAATGCATAATACCGTAATGGCACGGATTAACAGTAACAAATAAACCAAAGTCTATCGGATCAGGTTAAATATTGAGATAATGCATGTTTGATCACCCTGTATACCAAAAATGCAGCACAATGGCCATAGTAAGCAGGAATTTGAATGTAACTTGTCTCTAGCATTGTCAACTATTGCTAAGACATATAAAGACCTGACCAAACAGCCCATGGAGGCATTCAATCCTGACAATCCTTTTGAAATATATATGATTTTAACTACCCTGTATATTTCACCGTATAGATATTAAGTGAAAAGTTCTATTTTAATATTGAGAGCCCTGTGTTTTATCAATATAAATCCATACCTGTTTTGCTTTATGTTGATGGCTGTGTAGAATAAAAGAGGTCTATGAAGAGAGTAAAATTAACACATTGTTTTAGTTACACCCTGTATAATTGTCACACACCCTGTATAATGTCAGTATCATTGTATATTTAGTATCCTTGTAGTATGAGCTTTTAAAAAATGTATACTTTTTTGGTGTTAAAATGTGCATATTTAATCCTGTGTTGAGAAATATTCAGATTGGTGATGTTTTTCTCATTTAGCGGTATGTTACACTTTTTCTGACCAATTCATGACTTATGATCATATGAGATCCGCTCCCACAAATAAGTCTCAAAATGTCAATATTTCATCATCTAGGTCAGGTGGCGCCCATAGCGCTGTTGTGGTAGTCATCCATCTCTATCCTCTGCAAGGCGTGATGCACCCTGCAGACTACCAAATATTTTATGTCATGTCCAATATGTTGCACGCGTCCCTTCTACAGCACCCAGAAGTATCTGTTTTTCAATGCCACCATCCCTTCTGACAATATGACCCAAATATCTGTACTCCCTTTTCATAATCCGACATGTAAGGTGCAAGTCAGTTCCAATCTTTTCAAATATCCAGGTGTTAGTTCTTTTGTCTTTCCATACCTGATTCGATATGTTATGTGACTAAGGAAAAATTGTGTGAGATATGTTTAATAGCAACAAAAATGCTGCCAAGAAGTAATCAGATTAATGTTCTGTCACATATCACCAAAACGTATGAATAACGTACACAATTTTAACATACTGAAAGAATGCCAAGCAGAGGACCTCCGCATTGATAAATTCAGTAGTCCATAGGACGTTTCAAATTGAATTGAAAAGTCCGGTCATACTCTTACTTTAAAAATGAAGAGTCACCGGTAATCTTCTTGTAAAATGCAAAAGTCCGTGCGGCCTTTATAAACTTGAGTTATGCAGTGTGGTTGGTGAAATTGAAGAGTCTATTAAATTTTAAACCATTAATTCATTAGTCAAGAGGACGTTTAGTGTTAAATTTGTTCTGTCCTATGTTTCCTGTTACAATTTTTACGTTTTTTGTTCTCTCGACTGGAAGAAAGTCGATGTTAATACAGGTTTTATTAGCGAATGCAAGGAAACCCAATTTGTTCCAGCGAATGGTTTGCCTTCATGTGAAATAAATTATATTTCATTCTAGGCCTGTAAGTTTTATAGTCTTCTTTATTTTAATATGGGCTAATTGATTAATCATTTGAAGGTGCATATGGAATTATATGCTTGTCTATTCAGCCTTTGTTATTTGGCATTAGCATAATTGAAATTTTTTTATACAGCATCGATCATCAATTCCTTTGTCCTTTGTTTTCTATAGGCATGTAATTTTGTTCACAACTCATTGTGATAGCGAGTGTTTCAACAAACAGGTGGCTGCTAATATGTGCCGCGCCAAATATTACATAAATCTAAAATTCAAATGTAAATGAATTATCATTTGAACTTATGGCATATGTAACAATTATGAGAATTAAATGCCATCTACGTTCAGCATTTAGCTAACAACTTCAGCAAACCTTTTGTCTCTCATGTTTTCTTTATACCGTGAGTCTAGTGAACACAAGTAACGAAACGTTATTTTGTGTTTAACTGGGGTATTTTGATTTACTTTGATGAAAATATAAAATTTATTTAAATAAAAATATTAGCAATATTCTTAAAAGCATTTTTAAAATAAAGTTATATGAACAAAATAAAATATTTGGTCAAAATATTAATCAAAATATCTTGACCATTACAATCGAAACCTTTACTAAAAGAAGACAGGAAACTAGTCTTTTTTTACATGATTCGTCACGACCAAGATTCGAACCATCGACACGATTATCAACAAGAATTACACAAACTACACATAACTGTTTTACCATTGTCCGCACACCTAGACCAATAAGCCACACAGAGATATTCTGTGGAGACCCGCTTGTAATAACCTATATTCATTTAGCATTAGTCATGCGTGCAGTTGGTTTTATTATACTAGTTCCCAGACAACGGAAACCTATTGTCCGCCGGACAATTTTAGCGATAGGACTTCAGTCACTTACACCAACTTTCTTCAATGCTGGGAAGGTAACAGACTCGCGGGGAAGGAGGTGTCGCGAATCCCTCACCGTAAATGTAACAAATTGCGGAGTCTGGCTCAAACCCAAACTCCGTCTTGTGAAATACAGGGCGTCCTCTTTACCTTTTTTACTTTATCTTAAAATGCAGTAGAAACTGTTTGTTTGGATCATTGTATCTTTCATGGCTCACACTTTAGCTAATGAGTGAGTTATTGCATCGCTGTATGATCAGATTATAAATCCAGGATATGCTATTTAAAAAGAACTGTCGAGAAGAACGGCTTCGTTTGTATAACATTGTATATATGTGTGGTGCTCTGGCAAAATGAGCGGAAAGTCGCGATTTTCAAAATTGAGTTTATGACAAATTTTTATTCTCTGTAATCTCAGCTTTCGAATG
>JXSR01S029014.1:58650-68956 GCA_000969725.1 Ophiothrix spiculata
TAAGCAAAACAAACAAAAGAATTAAATAAAACTTAACAAACCATCACACAAGACCAACACCAGCTCCAAAACAAAACAAAATACAAAATGATGGTAAATCACACGTTTCAAGAATGATGGTAAATTATTAAACGTAAGTACTAATTAACTAATTAAACTAGACTTATATAAATTTCGAAAATGCTTAGTTGACAGTGAGCTTCTAACTTGGTCGTTTAAGGAATTCCATGGTTTTGGACCTGTAGTCCTAATACTTTTATCCTTAAAAACAAGTTTGTTTCTAGTTGGATTGAATTTACAGCTGTTTCTTGTGTGATAGTCATGGATATCAGAACGTTTTGTAAAGAATGTATTGAAAGACTCAGGTAACAATCTCTGAAAGTAACGATACATGAATACACCAACTTCAAGTTTATACATGTCGTATACATTTAAAACATATCTATTGAAAAGTGGCGCAGAATGACTACGATAATAACTTTTTGATATTATTCTTAAAACCCATTTTGAAGTTTGTGAATTTTATCCAAATATGTTTTACATGATTGTCCCCATATGAGAATTCCATAATTGAAATAAGGTAAAACTTAAGTACAATAGAGTGTGCGGAGAATCCGTTCAGGAATAACAAACTTGAGTTTATTTATCATGCCAATATTTCTAGAAATTGTTTTAGTTATTCCATCAATATGATATTTCCAGGTTAAGTTTTCATCAATGATCACTCCCAAAAATTTCGTTTTAGTATTGTCTAAAATAACGTTGGTCTGATCTATGCTTGACGTCATTTTTGGAGTGCCAATTATCATATAATTTGTTTTTGTAGCATTAACAGAGAGTTTATTTGCTTTAAACCAATTACTAACTTCAGACAATTCTTTGTTTATCAAAGGCATTTGGCTAACAATATCATTACTAGAGAATAGAATAGTCGTATCGTCTGCAAACAAAATAAAGTCTAATAATGATGAAGTATTGGTTATATCATTGATGTACAGAATGAAAAGTAAGGGGCCTAATATTGAGCCCTGAGGGACTCCACATAATATATTTCTAAGAGTAGACTTGTTACAATCATAATCAACATATTGTTTTCTCTCATGCAAGTAACTCCGAAACCAATCATGAACTATACCCCTTAAAGCCATAGTGATCTAATTTATGAAGCAAAATTTTATAATCTATTGTATCAAACGCTTTAGATAGATCCAGATACACCCCAAGTGTGGTTTTGGTTTTCTCGACAGCGAGATTGATTTTATCAACAAGCTGCATACAACAAATAAACTTCCATCGGTATCGAATACTGATGATGAATTTATACAATTTACTCATGGATTATACTGATCTTTATAAATCTCTGGATTAAAACTATGGTTATACAGTGCTATGATTTGCTGTTTTATTTCGGGACTACGCCTCGGTAATTTCAGGTTTAACCTAGGCAGTATATTCGTATAATATACGTCCGTCATTTTTTGCTTCTTGGTGTTAGGTTTAAGAGTAAAAAAGGTAAATAAATTCTCAAATATTTTCCTTTCATATCTTGTACATGTGTTACAGTATCCGTCACGATACGATAAAGCAAACGAATAAGCAGCTTTGTTTCTCTACAATTTCGTATTATTTTACTTGTATTTTACTTTTTAATATTATCTACTTTGACATTTATTTTATTTAGAAGGAAATGGTTCAGTTTCTTTACTTTCTGCAACAGGTTTGAACTTTACAATAAAGTGAAATAGAGCAGTAATCAAATGTTAAATGACTTATTTAGTTCCTCAGGCCTAAGTTCAATTTCCATCTCAAACTATATATATATATCGTATCGGCAAACTAAATGTTTGTCATTTGATGAACACTCATCTGATGAACACTCTTCAAGGCCAGAATCACCTGTGGCCATGCATGCTGCAGAATTCCATCACCAAATTGACACCAAAGGTGTAAAGAGTCTAGACAAAGAGGACAATTGGATTCGGCGTGGCGTGAAGGAGGCAATACAAATAAAGAAAACCAAAAGTGACTTAAACCAGGACAAGGGACGACACCATCTACCATCAGTTTACGACAAGCTCATTTCACGTGACTGTGACCCTTCCGGGTCAGGTCACGTGACGTCTCCAGATCAGTGAAAACACCAGTTGGCATCGAAGACCGGTGGATGTCGGTCGCAGGCCAACAAACCGCATCAAAGTAAGTCGTGAGACATAGTTAAAATTTAATTCATCATAAATGTTTGTCAATTTGTTTGTATCCTATGTATATGGCTATTTGTTAGTTTGAATGAAATGTAGGATATTTTCGAACACTTGTCTTAATTTTCGGCATGGTGCAGTTATTTTTTTTTTTTAATTTTTAAATATTCATAAACATGTGGCAAAGGATTCATGACACGTCTCAATGTAAACAAATTGGTAAATAAATAAATTGCAGGTGATTTATAGTGCACTACGCCTCCCCTGACTTGTAATTCCGTGCGGCCTCAGCACACTTTACAGAGCATATACAAGTTGTTCTAATCATTGGGCTAAATCACTACCTGGACTCCCTGGGGCCAAAGGGCTTACTGCGGCCTACATTAATTGGCGCAACCCTAGCTTGAGCAATTCACACCCTCATAGAATATACAGTTTTCGCACACTCAGCTCCAGCCTGGACTCAAACGCGAAACGATCAATACAGCACATGATTAGCATGTTTAACAGTCCGAGAACTAACCGACTGAGCTAACGAGAACTGGTAACTTCATCTACATCAAAGAAATTTAAGTATGAATACTCGACTTAATAAATAATGGTAAATGTGACAACGAAACCATTACGATAAACTTTATAGAAAAAGTTATATCAGTTAATATTACCGTATTTTTTAGAGTAAAATCATATATTCCCGACGGTTTAATCCCGTAAAACAATTTAACCGTTGTAAAGTATTTTACGGCAAGTTTCCGTAGTTTGACGTTGTCGCTATTTTTTACGGGAATATCCCGTTAACGTGTCACATCTCTTATTGATGAATTCACAGGTTCACTGCAAGCTGGTCAGTGATATCGGTAATACATTGATGATACAACAATGGTTTAAAATATAATTCAACATTATTCGATATGGCAGATTACGTTAAAAGATCAAGAACAATGTAATGACAAATTTATTGAAAACGACTGTGTCCTGGGTTTTGGTTTTTTTAAATAGCTAAGATACATAAATGGATAATTTAACGACAGGTCGTAGTATGCAGCTGAAATCTACCTACTCATGTGAATTGTAGAATGTATGCAAAGCCTCGAACATGTATAAGTAGGTGTCTGGAGTCATAAGTAGGTTGTACTCTTTTTTTATGGAAGTAATCAGTACTTTTCAACTTATTATTAAAGCCACTTCAGTAATAATCGCTTACGTAGTGTTTTGTCAAACATATTTTCTAAAAAAGGAATTTTGCAACTCCTTATTATTTTATGTCTTTCCTGTTACATCATAATGTAATAACTTAATAAATGTAATTTTACGTGTAGATCCAACTTCATCCCTCACAAATTTAGGTGAAGAGACGCAATATTTAAAAAGTTCATAGCCATCATTTATTGATGAAAATGGCCTCCCGTATTACTTTGGGAATAAACTTGTTCTCACGGCATTAAACCTTAATGTTGGCCTTATCAAGTTCGTGGTTACATATAATTCGCTTAATTTTTGTAACCTAATTGGTACGAGAAAATTCTTTTCATTTGGCTTCGTACTGTCCATACTTTATGTCATTTTCTTCTGACAATAATACACTTTTTCGAACAATAACATGAAGATGTTGAAGATGTCATAAAGCACACAAAACATAACATTATGATTGTACTTAAATATCATTCAAATTTTTGAGAAAAATACTTGTGTCTTATCAAATCTCCTTAAATGTATGCAATATTAAATTATGTGTTTTAGTTGGAAGTACTCAATGGCTGTTCAATAAAGAGTTCTTCAAGTGTAATTACGTTGAAAACGTATTATTTTTGTTTTTGCTGTCAGATTCACATAATTAAATGCACAAACTTATCATAATGTGGAACGTAATTTTCCGTTAAAACATTGAAGAGACTCTTCAGGTTTTGTATCTACTTACCAAGATTTGTAAGAGGTTAACAAATATGTAATTCAATAACATTGAATAAATTGTCAGATAAGATTGAATTTTCAACCTCTCACTGTATCTCTTAATACAGGAGCGTACCGTTGTTGATTCGTGATGAATCCACAGTTGATATTCAAATTAGCGCGTTACGCACGGCACAGCGTTAACTGAAGTGTGTTTACGTAGTATACAAAAGTCGGTGCACTGATCATCGCGCGTAGTTCATTTATAGTACTGCAAAAGCCCGGTGCAATGAAAAAAAAACCCTCAAAGCAGCAAACATTCACAAATTAGCCCTTTGCTTCAGATAAGCTAAATGTTTTTAAAAGATGAGTAGGCCTAGCTGTTAAATTAAAAAAAACCATTTAGAATTTAATATACATTTTCAGGAAGATTTTCATTGTTGAAAGGTATTCAAACACGCCACAGAGTTGTTCATCGCGAATCAACAACGATGCATCCATGCGTCTGCGTATTTTTATCGCGCGATGGTGGCGTGTTTGAATACATAATTAGAAACTACTATACGTACAATCGTAAGAATCATTTCTACAGGTGTATATGGCTCATTCTCCGATAAAGTGTGCAACTTTGCCGTGTTGGTGTCGCTCATGTTCGTGTTGCTTGTTTATTACAAATGATTTGATTGGTTTAGTTAATACATTAGAGTCAAATTAGTAACATGTGTGATTTTAACATATTAGCATGTCAGGAAAGTAGATAACGATAAATCTGAAAATGCAAAATTTTCAATTTCTCCAGCCATACTTTTTCTGTTTCATGAGCCCCCGTTCCTAAAATATTCGAGCATATTAAACATAATGCACACTATATAACAGCCCGTAATAGGTATTGATAATGACATATATACAGTTTAATTATATTAAGTATTTGATATGGCATAAGAGCTTTTTGAAATGTGTCGCCAATATTGCAAACAGATACGTAATCATTTCTAAAATCGATAACAAAGTGTCAAAATAAATCTGTTGATGGATGATTCCGCATTAGGTTTATCAAGCAAACTTGAATGTTGCGTAACATATATTTTATATAGAATTATACATTTACTGTAACGATTTAAAGGATATTAATATAAACAAAACCTATGTGACGGTCACGTCGAAACAGATACGTAATGTAAATTCTGCTGCCTTCTCGCAATACGCGGTACACTATGAGTGAAAATACTTCACCACAGTGTAGTATGTGTAGAGCTCCTATAATTTTGTGCATTTAGTAATTTAGTACAAAAATCAAATTTGTAAGAAAACACATTTTCTCGAAAATGAATATTAAAGAAAAGATACAAACAGATACGTAGTGACACATTTAATTTAAGAATAGGGAATACAATGGTTAAAAAATCAAGTATTTTCAAACATCTCCCATGCACTTTTTCTTCTTCAGAAACCATAAGACTTTATGATTTTGTATGTTTTTCATGAGTTATTAGTAGTCGAAATTGTAACATTTCTCTAACCAAAGTTGCACGCTTTATCGGAGAATGAGCCATATATCCAAAAGCTTTAGTCCTCTTATTCGGTAACATCAAGGCTTGTAATGTCGCTAATGATAGAGTTCATGTAAAATAAAGAAAAGGTCTTAAAGGATTGATGATCTCCATCTGCTCAGGAAAATATGAATCCTAACTCTTTTTTAACCATGAAAAGATAAATAGTTTCCACTGAATTTGTTGGGACTCGAACCATGGATTATGGCAGAGGTTAGACAAGCATTGCGAGACGAGAGATCTACCGCTAGGCTATCAAGGCAGCGTTGAGATCGTGAACCAAAATCTAAAACATAAACATTAGAATACCGTATTTTTCTTTTGTGTACATAAAAATTGCAATTTTTGCCTCATTGGGATGCTCCATTTGTAAGTAAATTATGCGAATGCGTATATCAGACAAAATGTAGATAATGTAGATACTAAAAACAGACAATTCACAGCTCAAACAAGGCGAACTCAGAGTCGTAATTCACCTCAGGTTTTTCGGGCAAAACAACGCGGGCTTGTTACATTATCATTAAAAATCAACACAACATATTCATAAAATATTATTTGTAATTCAATAAAAGGTATCAAACCTACAAACTGTCAAAATTTGAAAACAGTCGAATCGTTCGAACATCATAAAATCACGAGGTTTCGGCGAAATAGGCTTCAATTTTTCGAAGTAGTCTATTGACGTAATTTTGACCTTGATAATGGACGTAAAATCACTAGTAAAGTTGCATGTATAAAATAGAACTAAGAAAGTATAGTCTTTCTATGATCTTCATGCCCATTTTATCATGTCTTTCTCTAAATGAATTTCGTCTATACGTGATCCTGGTTTTATTATTTTACATTTCTATTATTGCATTTTGTGTTGATAACTCTACATGTCATGCAAAATATCAGTAAAACAATTTTTAAAATGGATCTAACTAAGTAATTAACAACACTGTATGACAACAACAAATAGCGTTTTTTCTTGATTTTAAAGAACAGTTGAGTCCAAAATTACTTTCATTTTTTAACAGTTTAACTTTGGCGTTGTTGCATATTGTTCATAGCACACTTCGAAAAAAATATGGTGGCCATTGTAAGAAGTTGTTAATAAGCGGGTTTTTTTCTTACAAATTCGACACTTTTCAAAATGCCAAAACACATTAAGGTATTCATGTAATCAACTGATAAATGTACAACAGTGTCTTCAGATAATAATCGTTCAGAAACTATAGAAAAAACTCAAACAGTCTCTAACAAATAGCTACTAGTTAACAATATCAAGATAACAACTAACATACACATGTATAAGGTACTTGTATATAAGAAAATGTAAGTGATTAGTATTATATATCATGCAACTTCACTTGTATTGTTTAAGAATTGTCCCTCTTTTTCGTTTATTGCTTAATTTAATATGTTTGAATCAATTGAAATGACACAGCTGTATTTATAACATCAATAAAGTATGTTAGTTTTATGTCATTTATATAATAATAATAAGATTTACTTCTTTTCATAATATTTCAGTTTTATAATCTTAAAAAGCTGCGTTACATAGTTTCAACAGACTTTCATTGTGGCAGACCACTAGAGAGCATGTTGATTATAAAGATTAAATTAACACTCCTCAAGCTTCACTACAAAACATCAAATTAAAATATTATGACAAGTCCAATAATTATTCATTTCATTTGAAACAATCTACTAGTATTTGATTAAGAAACTCTGATGGGGAGTGAATCTTGTGTGTGAAACAATCAGAACCTTAAAACCAATTTTGAACAAGAAATGTTTTTTTCTGTTTACCTTCAGGTCGAATTTCAGGTCGAAGAAAACGATAAAGGTTTAAACAAAGGAAAGCTAGAACAACACAACAATGGAGCAAAAGTAAAACATTGTGAATGGCTAAGACCTTGTGCTGTGATCACATGTCCCCATGTTTCAGATGAAGAAGTTTTTCGATGATATTATATCCAAAGGTTTAGCAAAGCTTTAGTATTACTCTTTGTCCTAAAACAATTACACTGGATTTACTGTTTAATGCCTATTCCTTGGAGACATTTCTGATCCCGATTCGTTTTTAGATGCTTTTATACATGTATTATACAAATATTACATGCCTTCTATCGTAAAAAATCTATAATGAGATAAAATTCTGTGAAATTGGACATTCAAAATTTGATATTTTTTTACTATTACATTATTAAATGGCTCAAATCACTCTATCTAATTATGATATAATAAACACTAACATGATGACATAAGTTGTTGAAACGGAATTGATCTCGACACATTCCATTTACCTTTACCTGAAAAAGAGTAAAACATTACATTTGACATAATGTTGAGAATATTGTGGATTTCCTTTATCGCTTTTTATAACCACGAAAACACCCACACACCAATCACCCCACACACCCCCACACCCAGTCTATGGTCACTTTTTCCTTCCTCTGACGTTCACGGTTGGAAAAGTCGGTGCCTCCTCTCCAATACACACCCTGTCTGAAAAGTTAGTACTAACAGAAACAAACCTGCAGTTGGGTCAATGTCATCATCATAATAGGATAAATAAAGTAATTAGTAAGGTTTCATGCCTTATGCCTTATGTCGACATATCTCGACATGTCGACATAAAATCTCATTTGACGACAAAACTGGGCTAGTAAAATTTTATAAAAAGTTACGTTTAATTTTCAATTTATGGCTGTTTATTAGTAGTTGAGCTTAAAGTTTTGCATGAATAATTTAATGCTTGTTAGTTGCTCCTCATTTACAACCGTTTTTGAACTTATAACGATGGTTCACAAAAAATAAGTTACAGAATATCAATTTTATATTATCCATATTGTTGTACGCAGAAAGAAGTAGTACATTACTATATTATAAGTATAAGTCTACCTCTAAAACGGTTCATTATGCTTATTCAAACAAGTTTCGTATTTCCTGCAAACACCAACTCTTATCTCAACTTTTTGTCGACATTATGTCGATGTCGACAACAATTTATTGCGACATTTCGACATGAAAAAAACAGTCTCGACATAAACCTTAGTAATTAGTACTTTACAAGAAGTTAAGCTGGTTTATTTTCAATATGTATGACGTTTTTGGGGCAAAGAAAGCCTTCTCCGTTTTAGATGCCTGACCGAAGGTGAATGCATTGATTGTTTAGTCACAGTCTTATATTCAAATCCGTTCCTATCATTTCTATATCGAATTAAGAGTATTACCTTTCTGATTTTTAGGTAACAGCATTATTTTGACGTTATTTCTTAAAGATTCGTCTTGCCTGAAATTATTATGAGAGGCGCTGTCATCCATAATAGTGAAAATAGAACATGGTGATGACATTGATAATCATACAGTATTTACAAATCGTGATCGTTAAATGTAGGGCTAAAAGCTATGAAAATATCTCAAGTCACGTTTAACAAATATTGCAGCTTCTAACGGATGACCATTTACCATGCTGAAACGAGTGAGTAATTAGTAATGTATTACTTAATGAAAGTATTAGCCACATATTATGACTTCATGAATATGACAAAAAATGTTTGAAAAGATGGTTTTTTCTTTCATATATTAATACAGTTTCAACTTCATTGTTTTTAATAAAATACATTCATACACTCTGCGTTAAGTACGCGTTGAAATTGTAAATCCAATTGGACAGTTGGTAACTTATACGCATTCATTAATGTCAATAATTGCACGCTGCGTATCGCGTAGTGCGTTGTACAACTCCACGTACGCGTACGCGTAACATGCCCGCGCTTATATGGCAAGTTTCATTTTATAAGAAAGGTAAATCTAAATTACTATGATCATGATGATTAAAATGCGACGATAGATGGATGTATTTTCTATGTTTTATAGAAATAGCAAACACATTAAAAAAAATATGCCGTTTAATTTCTTTGCAATTTAATTCGAATCATTGTCGTGTATGAATTAGATTAATAACTGCTCTTTACTTGGCGCTCGTGTAATTGTACAAAAATAATGCAACTTGTGCTGAAGTCGAAGTTGTCCAACTCACTCGGCTGCGCCTCGTGAGTGCGGACAACTGCAACTTCAACACGCGGTGTATTAGTGTTGTACAATTTCACTCGCGTCAAGTAATACGCAGTTATTAATCTATAAATAACATATTTGTAAAATATTACATTATTCCGCTGTTGGTTTTGCGACATTAATTTGACTTTGAATAAACTTCATGTCTTAAAAAATTGTATTTACCTATCAACTGAATACGCAGTGTAAGAAAACCCCAACTCCCATAACTCCCTTCTGTTAATTATACTTATGAAATATAAATGCATACAAATCTCTGAAAATGCTTTCACACCACTAAAATAGCATTCCTATGTCAATATCCTAATCATATTTAACTTTCGGTGTATGTTTGCAATTTTTTGCGCGACTTAGGTGGTTCTTCTGCTCGACCTAACTCACACAGAAAATTGCAGGTGTACGCCGAAAGTTAAATGGGAAAGTTAATTGATGATGGAAGACTGTGCGCTAGTTCTACTCTTTAAAGTAAAAACTTATGTCGACTCTTGATGCTTGCATAAAGATGCATTATTAGAAAGTTGAGTAAATCAATTCATCTGGACTTACTTGTTTTTGAGAGGCAACGTTTCGTGTCTCATCCGAGACACATTATCAAGCCAACTG
>JXSR01S029014.1:73834-90594 GCA_000969725.1 Ophiothrix spiculata
AAAATTGTATTATTCTGATATGTGTAAGTAGGTAAAAAGTTGCAGTAAAGATGCCGTTGGCAAAAATGACACACATTTAGGGACTGTAGCCTTAAATGACTGCTAGACATTTGATTGGTTTCCGAGGATCGGATTGAAATGAATAATAAAGGCAAACAGGGATATTAGTACTGCGCATGTAAGAAAGTTGCAGTAAAGATGCCGTTGGCAAAAATGACACACATTTAGGGACTGTAGCCTTAAATGGCTGCTAGACATTTGATTGGTTTCCGAGGATCGGATTGAAATGAATAATAAAGGCAAACAGGGATATTAGTACTGCGCATGTAAGAAAGAAGTTGTTTATACTGCCTCATCTACCCTATGTACCAAACTTTATGCAATCAATAAACTTCTAAGATAACAAGAAGGTCTGAAAGTTCAAAGTGGTTGAGCCAATATACCATACAGTGTTGATACTCTTCTGCCACTTCACTATGACGACATGACGCCTCATACAGCTAAACAGTTTAGAATGGCTTTATTAATTAACTTTTTCATGAACAATCATATTGCCCAAGACAAAGAAACCCTGGCCCTTTCACTCCCATGATTTAAATCCGATCGATTACTTTTTTGAATTATCTGAAGGACAGTACATCCCAACACCCTGGACTATTCCCGACCTGAAACAGAACATCACCAGTGAAAACAGGAAGATCAAGAAGAACGCATGCACAAACGTTCTGGCTTTGTCGTTAGAGTAAAAGAATTTTTTGAAATCTGCAAGGAGGCCATCTAGAACATATTCTGAAATACTAGGCAGCTTAATCTGGATAAAAAGGAGGTAATTTGATATATCCCTGTGATTGTAACTTTGAATGTGTAATAAGGGGTAATGCTGTTGTGTACCATTTAAAGATGAGCATAATGCGAGAGTTACGCTTTGACAAATTAAAAACATTTTAATGAGCATTATGTAATTATTAAGACAAAACCTCAATCAAAAATCTTTGTATTAACATTGTAAAAGCTGTTTCGCTGAATTGGTCATTAAAATTATCATGAATGATTCTCCTGTCTTCAAAGATTGATCCCTCCTCTGCATGTGACTCGCATATTTGTTTTTCTTCTCAGTATGAAAGTAGGCTTTTTACGTTTGACGTAATTTACATTGAAAATGATTTTCAAAAATGACATTTATATCATGTTTGGTACCAGATTAATTCTACAAGTTTCCTCTATCAATACATATGTCTATAGTTGCCATGTGAATCCTGATTTTAAAGTTATAAGCATTTAAAAATGGGTAGTTAATTTTTGGACACCCTGTATTTGCTAACGTGAGCTGAACTGTTATTTTAGCCTCATTTTATTGAAAAGAATTTGTAGTTAAGAAGTTAGATGAGATAATAAAGAACAAATCTTATAGAAAATCCAATTTGATGTATCATGCATGGTCATCAGTAAAACTAAGCAATTGATGCATACATTAGGGATATTTCATGAAACAAAATGTGTAAATCAACACTTCATAATGTCCAAAATAACCGGAGTTCAAATGGTTAAGTTTGTACGGGGATATTCAAAGAAAACATTAAATTCTCGACCATCTTTATAGGAAAGAGTGATTTATAACCCAATTTCTATACACCTTTTCTGCAAAAACATCAAATTTATTGAAAATTGGGTGCTTTGTTACTTGCTAAATTCCAAAATCGCTATTGACCTTTGACGTCACAATTTTGTTGCAATTTTCAGAGCCCAGGTTTAATGATCAAAATAAGGTATCATAATTGATAATGGGATATACCAACATTTAAAGAAAATACACTTCAAAATCATTAAGTGACCTCGTATATTATTTTGTGAGTGAGCGGGTTGTTTGTCCTTGTGGTGGTGGGCTGATTAATTATCAGAGTGAGGCACGAACGACTCCTACCCCCCATAGCTCACTTTTCCTCTAGTTCTTATTCTTCTCAACATCCAGTTGCCTAGGTTTATTTTTATCTGCTGGTAGAGTTTAGAGGCGCCTGGGCCTGGGAAAAACCAAGACATCACCGGTGCCTCTGTGGGGTACATATATACACACAGATCTCACAAGTGGCGACAAAGCCGTATCCACATATCAGTTCGACGGAACTCACAATTCGGATACGTATCTGAATTTAGATACCCGTATCAAAATAATGATATCCGTATCTGAATTGGATTAAAACCGCTGAAACGGGATATCAAAAAGGCTTCGCCGCGCACCATAGCGGTATGTACAAAAGTCAATAACATTATCATCATTATTCTAACAAAGTTTTGGCCAAATTATTTTGCTTTCTGTGATCAGGACATGTTTCGAAGCTGTTCCGCTGGAATTGCATCGATGGAAATGACTTTTTCACAGATATATTTATCGTATATGCAAGAAGTTTTTCTACATGTACTTGCTAGCTTGCGCCATCGATTTGTTACCTGCGCAGCGACAGGCGTGTCAGAATTATAGGATACCCCTTCATATCCTAATTCTGATACGGGTATCAGAATTTTGATACGTGGGTATCCAAATTCAGATATGTATCCGAATTGTGAGTTCCGCCGAACTGATATGACTCGGTATGGGTGGCAACCGGACTAAATGTTGATTCTCTTTTCTATATGGCTGAAAGAGTGGTGACCTCAGACCCGACAAGATGTATCTCGACGGAAGTCGAATGATGATGATGATGTTTGTGCTTTGATGCGTATTTACTACTGTTTATTTTTCAATTAAGAATTGAAATTGGTTAAATAACGCATTTTAAAATTTGCCATTTTATGGTAGCTATTGAAGTAAGTCACCAGATTAAAAACAATTTTTATATAGTGTTACATAGGTAAACTCTCGCTCAAATGTTACCACAACAGTACGCGTTTACAGAAAGGCATTATATTTTCTTTAAAATAAAGGTTGCTAGCCGCGTTTGAATAAAAGCTTAATATTTGCGAAAACAAACCTGACATTTTGTACACAAACTCTTCAAAACTAATACGGTAACAAGTCTCAGATTTGTGGTACTGACCTTGCACAGAACAAGTGGTTTATTGGTTTGGTTTAATATAACATTCTAAAATACTTCAGTCAGTGTTGATAATATCTTATATAAATCTTTGGGTTCAAAGTGGGAGATTATGGTTCAAATTGAGCACTTTCTAAAGAACGTGTCGGCTCTTAAAGCTTTGGAAAGTGGGTTGTGGAAATACAAGGTATGAAAAATGCAAAAGAAAAAGAGCACAATAAATCACTTTCAATATAAAAATAAATATCGGGCACAATATTTTTAAAATTTATCAACACTTGGTAGTCTTGTTTACATTGATAATCATTTCTATGGGTAACAGATAATAACTATTTCGCATGTTGTAAATCTTTCGCTCAGTTAAGTAATCATGCATTTATAATCTGTCCGCGTCGTTATGTGCGTTCGCCTAAAGTTTTGGACACAGCCAATTACGTATGAGAGGGATGATGCTTTTTGATAAGTTACTGTCAATTTGCCAATTATTGTTGGTAGGGTATATAAAAAAAACACTTGTTCTAAAGAATAAATGTGTCTCACCACGCGCGTCTAATCTTGAACATCCAAAATCAGTTTATTGAACTGCTTGGACTTTATCAATAGTTTCGAGTTTGAAATCAATGTCAATAGCTATGTGACTGACTAATCATCCGGTAATCATCTGAAGAAAATACCATGTTGTCCACTTAAAAATACTTTTACGTTTGCTATAGGTTTGGTCATAATTCCACAATATAATGTACATGTTATCATGGTTAAAGAGGTACATAATAATCAACTTAAAACATGTAGGCCTGTCGCGACATAAAGTTTATATTTTACCTATACATTTAAAAACATGTATAAGCCTTAAAATATCACAGGCAACCATTCATCACTTGATCATTTTTCCAAATAGTTGCATTGAAACGTATATGTGATGGCTTACCAGGGAAGGGAGGACTTTGCAGATGATATCAATTTTGCTTTTATCATTTCATCTTTTAGAACATTTCCTAAGCTTTAAAATGACACCTTACTTGTTGAAATTGATCAAGCCGATTAAATTTTACAACAGAAAATCTGCTGGAAATTCTTTTTATTTTCTTAAATTTTTGCTGCCTATTTTCATCAGTTTCTCGAAAAGTGTTCTGCCGCAAAGTCCCCCTTTTCGGGGTGAGTCATCACATATGTGACACGTCATATCGAAAGGTACCTTAATACCGGCATAGTAAATTACGAGATACAGGCCATTGAAGCTGAGCATAGTCAAAAATCACGTCCAAGGTCGAATTTCTAATTTCATCAGAAACGTTTTCTTTGAAGTGTATTCTATCATATATAGATAAAAATCCTTTCTCCATTCACGTTTAACCAGTACAGAAACTTTAAACTTGATTTTCTCAGAACTTTAGTTTTCGGAATCAGCCCGATACCTTTTACCAATTTGGATGTAACTTTGTAATCGAACATCCAATAACCAAAAGCAAGGTGTCATTTTAAAGCTTAAAATATAATCTTTCAGATGAGACCAAAAAATCAATTTCAATTTTGCCGACCTTAAGGTACCTTTCGATATGACGGGTCACATATATACTTTATTTTAGGCTCTGTAACAAAAACAGGCATTGATTGCAAAGTATGATTTTCCAAATTATATTTCAGTCCCTGCACATCATCAATGACATTGAAATATCTACCTCTTGGAGAATGGTATGGGGACATATATCAAGATGGACTGAGTATAATCTGTATGTTTTTCAATAAATACTATGTTATTTTCTTTCAAAACGACAATTTATCAATCAATGCTGTGAATACTGTGATGTTATTATTAGCTGTTATAACATCTTTATGAGGTTTACGATAGTTTCTTCTGCATGCTACATGAGTCAGTTGGTAAGTCAAAAGATGTTTAAATTTGTAAATATATGTATTGGGTCATCTTTAATTGATTAATGCTGCGTGGAATGGCTAATTGTACAATAGTGTGTGTGTATTATGTAACAGTAGCAGCAACAACAAAACTGAATATGAAAACATTTCTTATTCACGACAAAAGATTTACTTCCATATCATGGAGTTTTCTTTGCCGACCATGTTGATGGCTTAAAGAAAGTTTTGATGATTGATCCACCCGATAAAGTTTTAAGGAGATATATTTTCTCTAAATCATGCGACACGTACTGGTACTGATCACAAAATATTGTCAATAGAAATAGCATTAAATATTAATAAAATGCCGAATGTACTTATAAGAATGAGCTAGCCGTGACGAGAAATGTTTTTACAAAGATTAATTGAAATCTCATGAAATGATGGATGAAATATCAACCACTTCTAAATCCTTATTCTATAATCAGGATGAAAACAAACTACACGATTGCGAGATTTGATTTTCATGAGCATGCAAACATGGAATGAACATTCTTCAACTAGAGTTTTAAAGATGCGTTGCTTGGTTCGTAGGTTACGCCGAGTATTTAGACTGAATGCATTAAGTACATCAATATGAGAGTCAAACCATAACAATTCCCCGATATCCGTCAAATATAGTTTTGAAATGACTAAGTAGCCTGTTGATCTAAATATTCTTGCATTCAGACTAATAATTATGTGAGCAAGCAAGAATATTCTGTCCTGTCCCAATACTTTTTTCTAAGTGCTTACAAAATGTTTACAAAAGTTTTGTAGTAACTTAAATCAAGAAAATAAAAAAGAAAACGACAACGACGAAGCGTTTGATAACTAAGAATCAAAATGCATTGTTTATTGTAGTGACATGTTTTCTTGGCCACCTTTTCATTAAAAATGGCTCAGAATGTGATTACAAATGCATTACTCCAAAACTGGAGTTATTTTATTTATAATTTTAGGAACGCACATTTGTTTGTTTGTTTTCCTTCAAAAATAAGCAAAACTGAGACAATTACATCTGAAATTGGCAGCATTAGGACATGCTATGTATTCGTGCTTTGCGCGAACACTAAAATTATCGATCTGTGTGGAACCCCATCCCTCGCCCTTTGCACTAAAGTGTCAAACCCTTTTGCCAGGACAAAAAAGATCACTCAGAACTCCCATTTATTGACAAGCAACGTGTAAAGCCGGGGATTTCCACCAATCGTTTTCATCATATTTTACAGATAAGATTTATCAATCGTAGGCTATTTGACATTTTGTTTCAACTGCTTGAATTTCCGGCGGTGTGTCATAGAATGGTTATCATTGCCATCGTTGTTGATAAGATCCTTACTAACGATGACAAATGCTCTCTGTAAAGTGTTTACAAAGTATTATATTTTGTTCTCTCGCGCAAATGTCAGACAAGATTAAAAATTTTACTACTAAACAAGCGAAATAAAGTAATTGATATACCGTTTGTATATACTAGAAACATTTGCGGTTTGTTTCATCTTTTTTGAAGTGCAGTTTCATGAAAAGAGATGAAGCAGTCAAAGTCTATTGTTCAATGGGAGTAATTAAAGAGATCCAATTAATCTTTATCTTACCAATGTGAATCTAAGAGCTTTGAAAATAATCTATATCTATATATAACTCTTATGAGCTACCAAATATTTGGGGCAATAAGCAGTTGTTATCTAATAATCTGATACACCACGTGCATCAAAAAAAAAATTGTGCACGGATTAAAACTGATTTTGAAAAGCACCAAATCATAATTTTCTTGTTATTGCAGTAAAGCAGATTAAATAAGCTTTCAAATGCAGAAAAAATTATAGAAATCGGGTGAAAAATAAAAAAGATATGACCAACTTTGTGAGTACTTTTAGCTTTTATCATAATGCCATAACCCGTAATTGTGATATGTAGTATCTTGCTTAACTGTGTAAATCCCATTGGAATGGAAGAAAAAGAGACGTTCTTACAAAATTGGTCATATCTTTTTTTATTTGTCATCCGATTTCCATCATTTTTTCAGCATTTGAAAGCTTATTAAATTTACCAATACTACAATAACAAGAAAATTATGATTTGGTGCTTTTATCAAGGTCAAAATCAGTTTTAATCCGTGCACAATATTTTTTGATACACGTGGTATAATTCAATGTATTTCTAATTACAATGGAGGATTGGCGATAAAAATTAGTGCAACACACTTTGTTTTGTATTTGATGTCAAATATATGTTGTTTTCATTACAAAGTCTTTATTGTTGAGAAGAAAATGCATTGGAATTAAAACAACAACGAATACGCCAAATATTTGGAAGCTTGTGAAAACATATTTTCTGTTCGAATTTTTGATCGCATTGTGGTTGTTGAGGTCAACAGTTTTACTTAAAATATATAGAAATCACAACATAACAAAAAGTGTAATATTATTTTTCCAATGAAAAACAACATCTCAAAATGACCTAGCTGACTGTATAATGTTCAAGGCTATACAACCGAAAACAATTTAGCTAAAAGCTATTTTTTGTCATTTCATTTTCATCAATATCAAATATGGGGTCGACAACCAAATATATAACTTGCCGGTCAGAAGAGGTTAATATTCTGTATACACAATCATTCACAGGTCAAATAGCATTGCTCTATTTGTGATGGCTCAATCAATCAATCAATCAATCAATCAATCTTTATTTGTTTTCATCTCATATAATAAACACCTGAAAGGGGGATTTTGCAGATGATATCAATTTTGATTTTATCACTTCATCTGTTGTAGCATTTTCTAAGCTTTAAAATGACACCTCACTAGTTGAAATTGATCAAGGCGATCGAATTTTACAACAGAAAATCTGCTTGAAATTCTTATGATTTTCTTTATTTTTCTGCTGTCTATTTCACCGGTTTCTTGAAAAGTGTTCTGTCGCAAAGTCCCCCTTTTTGGGCTGAGTCATCACATTTGGTCGGGCTTTTCCTTTTTACCATCAGCACCACGATTTCTGCATTTTACTAACCAGTGTTTTTCATTCTCTTGTTCTTTTGTCCCCAAGATAACCATCCCCAATCCTCAGGGGACGCCCATGGTTCAACATGTTCAAATAGGTAAATGGGTTGTGAGGCCTTAGTCGCCCATCAGTGGATAAAGTCCAACGTATATTGATGTTCGTTATGAAATTGTAACAACAACAACAACAACAGGTATTTAGGACGCTATTAAACAATGTTCCATAGCGTTTACACAAGAAATGCATAATATAAGTTAAAACAAGAAAGTCTTAAGATTTTTCTTAAACTGTTCTCATATGTGATTTTGTACAAGATTTGACCTATTTTGAAATTTCACCCCTTGTTTTGGCAGCCATTTTGTGTTATGCAAATTAACCCACTTTGACAAGCGAACATTTTCCTACATTTGGAATGTGTTGTTTGGGAGGTCATCAACAGTTAATTTCAACCAAAAAATCTTGTGTTGCAATTTTGTCTACGTCAAACAACAGATTTACTAGCCTATAAATGATTCTTTATTGAGTTCTAACAGAGTGATTTTACGTATCTTAAAAAGACTATAAACATATGCAGTGTTCTAAAACTTTTGGTACAGTTTCCAAATTTCCTAAAATAATACCATAGACAAATCATCGTCACGCGTATGTTTTACTTTAAATCTAACCCGCACATATAACTACGAGTATATTGTAAACATCATTTCATGTTCATTTGTTAATACACTATAATGTATGTATTTAGTTTCAGGCAGTACCAGCAACAAGCCTAACCATGTAATCAAAGTATATAATATTGCTCTCTTTTCCGTTTATCGACCTTAGGTGACATTGTCAATTGGTACACTAACTTAGATTGTATTTCCTGACAGCATCACACTAAAGCAAACTGATATGAGCAGAAAATGAAACGCGGGAAGGACTGCATGACTGTAGGAATTCAGAAAAGGACTGATTGACTGTAGGAATTCAGTGATTTGTTTTGCGCTATTTATTTATATATTTTAACCAAACACAATAATAAATAAACGATGCAATGATAAAAAAGAATAAAAACGAATAATACCCATTACATATAATACTAGTAAACTCCAAGGTAGCTCTTTAGGTACCTTGAAATTTGTAAGTATTTACTAGGTAAACTCTAGTAAATACTTGTTTTTATGCATATCAATGGAAGTTTTTACTACTTTTCAAGTAAAAGGTGCAGGAGTTAATACTATCAGTAAAAGGTAGAGTAAATAGTATTTACAACACTTTATGCATACATATGCTAGTAAATACTTGAAATTTCAAGTAAATAGTATTTACTACTTTTTTGCATACGGCCCAGTATCCATAATACTATCAAATATTTGGTGCAAGAAGTCTCCTTTATTTAATAATGTAATATATAATTCTAATAATAACGGAGGGTTGGTGATGATAATCAATGCACCACGCTTTTTATGTCATGTCAAATATTGGCATAACTTAAACATAAGCCATACTGTGAAGTTGTTGTTGTTGTTGTTTTGTTTTGTTTTTCGTTTTTCTTAAAAACTACTCCAGTGGACTTGAGTCACTCTTGCATTCCAATGCCCAATTAATGAAAAAGTGTTTTTTTTGTTTTCAATGAAAAACAACATCTCATATGACCTTCAGATAATATTTCATGCAAAATGACCCAGTTGACTGTTTCAAGGCTATACAACCAAGAACAATTTAGCTAAAAGCTATTTGTTGTCATTTCATTTTCATCAATATCAAATACAGGGTCGACAACCAAATATCTAACTTGCCAGTCAGAACAGGTTAATATTCTGCATTCTGTATTCTCATGGCAAATAGCATTGCTCTATTTGGTCGGATGATCGACTGTTGTCACATGAATGTTAAACTTCTTTTTTCAAATATTACCTTTAAAGATGCTAAACATCTGTAGCATTCTGAAATTTCTGTGTTCCAAATTATTTGCTTTTGAGTTCTAACAGAGTGATCTTTAAAAATCCTATAATCATATGAAGTGTTCTCAAATTTTGCTACATTTTCACATGTTGACAGGTACGTGCGCTGTTGTCAAATTTCCTATATTCATGCAAATTGCACCAGAAAATCATACACCGTAGACAAATCATCGTAACGGCCATACGTTTTATATTTAGATATAACCCGAACATATAACTATATCGTAAACATCATTTCATTTCCATTTGTCAATACATTGTAATGTATGTATTTAGTTTCAGGCAGTACAAGCAACAAGCCTTACCATGTAATCAAAGTATATAATATTGCTCTCTTTTCCGTTTATCGACCGTAGGTGACATTTTCAATTGGTACACTAACTTAGATTGTATTTTCTGACAGCATCGCACTAAAGCAAACTGATATGAGCAGAAAATGGTAACGCGGGAAGGACTGATTGACTGTAGGAATTCAGAAAAGGACTGATTGACTGTAGGAATTCAGTGGATTTGTTTTACGCTATTTATTTCCGTTTTTAACATAACACAATAATAAATGGACGATGCAATGATAAAAAGAGTAAAAACGAATATTACCCATTAAATATAATGTTCCTATATAAATATATACTGATTGTGTATAATCTTAAAAATATTACTTTATTAAAAACAACCAAGTTAATAGGTATCAAACTAGAAATGCTTCATATTATAGTATGAACAAAACAAAGAAAAAGTTTCTCAGAAACTCAGATATTAGATCGTGCAATTCGTACAACAGGGCCAATGTTATGGAACACTTTAGGCATAAATCTAAAATCAGATGTAAATCTGTCAAGAACTAATAAATCCAACCTAATTGCCAGTTATAATTTTTGTTGACTTTGGCATGTTTCTTGGTTTGTTTTCCCCTTTTAGTGCTTTGCTTGGTTTTTGTATGTATTTTGTATCCCTTTTAAGTGAGTTTTGTGTGTTTGAAACCTAGTTTTTCAGGGGATGGTCTCTTCGGGCCCTCTCGGCCTTTTGACCATTCCCACAATATCATTCATCATGTTCTTATAAGTTATTTTATTGTTTTTAAAAACAATTTATGTATGATATTGTGAATAAAGTGATTTGATTTGAATTGATTTGATTTGATTTGATATTACCAATTCGAGAGAGCAAATGATATTTAGATAATTCAGTGCATCAAATGAATAAGAAAGAGTTTGCAAAATGAAAATATGAATTGAAAAGGCAAATTGTAACAGCAGAAAAAACCCCAACAACTTTTTTTTTCGAAAAAGTTCAACAAAAACAGACGATCGACGACAATTTAGCATTCACCAGTCCATTCAAACTGCATACTTACCGAGTCTAGGTTTCTAGGTTTTTGTGATAAGAAATCTTGTTTTGTAAGATCTGTGTATATATATTCTACTCTCAAACCAGACCATTTGTAAACGATAAGTTGGAAAAAGATCAATACTTGAAGTGAATGCATGTAGATATGAATACTAAATCGTATTGAATTCAGAGATTCTTTTTATCTTTACCTTGGTGATTAATGCTCTTCACCATATGTTATGGATATTTACGGTAACCAGATACAAAAAGGCAAAGTTGGTCAAGAAGAAAAAAAGAAAAAAAAAGAAGGAGAAGAAGGAGGGAAAAGAAGAAGAAGATGAAGAAAAAAAAAAGAAGAAGATGAAGAAGAAGAAGAAGAAGAAGAAGAAGAAGAAAAAAAGAAGAAGATGAAGAAGAAGAAAAAGAAGGAGATGATGAAGAAGAAGAAGAAGAAGAAGAAGGAGAAGAAGAAGAAGAAGAAAAACAAGAAGAAGAAGAGCCAGAAGAAGAAACAAAACTTTATTTTTTCTTTCATTAGGTATATACATCATAAGTTTGTTATCTCAACTCGTTGATGTATCATGACAGTGCTATTGAATGAGTTTACTTTTCAAAGATGTTATTTTTTGCTTGCTGAACTTGTATTTTAAAGATTGAATCTGTTTAAATGTGTATTTTTGCTTTCCATATTATTTTATGTTTAAATCAAAGTTGCGCTAAGTATTAAATACAGCTCGATATTTATTAATAAATACAATGACAGAACATGAGTATACAGCGATGTTAAACTGTTTTTAAGAATGAAGCTTGTCGCCATTCAGTTCTGTTATTAGCGTCAGAGTGAACTGTCAAGTATTTGTTCATACATTAGGATAAGGGTATTACATGTTATCTTGTTAAAAGACTATTATTTTGTTATGCGATATTTTTGACTCCCAAATGAATTCCACAATACCCGATAACTTTTTTGAAAGAAGTGGGAAGTGATTAAGGGTATTCTGTTATTTATATGAGATCCGCTCCCACAAATAAATCTCAAAATGTCAATATTTCATCATCTAGGTCAGGTGGCGCCCATAGCGCAGCTGTTGTAGTCATCCATCTCTATCCTCTGCAAGGCGTGATGCACCCTGCAGACTACCAAGTATTTCATGTCATGTCCAATATGTTGCCGGACGCTCTATTCCACGTTTCCCTTCTACAACACCCTGAAGTATCTGTTTTTCAATGCCACCATCCCTTTTGACAATATGACCAAAATATCTGTACTTCCTTTTAATAATCCGACATGTAAGGTTCAAGTCAGTTCCAACCTTTTCCATTTTCAGGTGTTAGTTCTTTTGTCCTTCCATGTTGTTTGCAAAAGACGTCTGTAAGACCACCTCTCAAAAGCATCGAGCCTTTTCCTTTCATTTTTGGTCGTAGACCGCGACTCGCATCCATATATTGCAATTTAGAAAGCTACAGCATTTTCTGGCTGATGGAAATTCCACGACTCTTTCAGATATTTTCAGTCACAAGAACTAATAGGCCAATTATTGAAATATTTGTTATGCATGTTATGTTATTGATTGAGAATTTACCATGACCAAAATAGGATAAATGTTTAAAACAGATAAGGGTTATCATTTTCAGGACTTCTTATTAAGCTTAAAAGCTTTTGAGAGTGACAGTGCAATATTAACCCTCGTCTACCCAGGCTATTTTTTGTAAAACGTCTACCACAGGAGGAGGGGTTGTTGCAACCCCCCTAAATTTTTGGAACTTGGTTTGCTATCAATAGATAGGTATGGTCCTCCCCTATCCAACGATACCAAGATCACAAAAATCGGCCAAGGCGTTACGTAATTATGACGTCATAAAGCTCGTTCGGATCGGAAAATCTGGATTTTGGCAAAAATGACCACCAAATCAAAAATTTGCTATAAAAGTTCCAAATGACAGATTTTCATCGTTTTTTTTTTGCTAATAAAGAAGGAAAATGATAATTCTAACATTCCCTGCAAGTTTCAGCTTCATAGCATGCATACATTTTCACCTACCCCCAACTATGACGGCCTACCCTAACCCCACCTTAGGTGGTAGCCCCCCTAATTTTTTCATCAAAATGACCGCAAAGGATGTAAAAGATAGTGATGCACCGATAAGCCTTTTTTAACCGATACCGATTACCGATTATATGATGAAAGTATAGGCCGATACCGATTAATTGTTCCACGATGTGAACGGATTTGAAAAGGTACCATGCACTAACACATCAATGCATTTCACTTAATACAATGATTTTATGAACAGTTAATAGAAATCTTGTTTGTAATGGTGTAAATGCTTACCTCATTCTTAAAAATAACGGTCAGGGCAACGAACTTTAAACAAAAGAAACACAATGGATTATTTATGAATAGAAAAGGGGTAGATGTGTATTTTAGCATAAAAGCACACAGTGAGTACATTATAACTCAAGAAACTAAACTGATGTTCAACTATGTCGTAAACATCATTTTATATTGCATTTTCAGGCGCCTGTCTATGCCTCTATTGTTCTCTTTTCTTTTCCTCGACCTGAGGTGGCATTTTCAATTGGCTCACTTGGGTTGCATCTCTTGACGCATCACAGTAGTGTAAACTGATATTAGTAGAAAACTGAACACAGGGAGGGCTTTAAGAAATTGGAGATTTGGGTTACGCTCAGCTATTCATTGTAATGCAATGTTTACTCAAAGAATACTTTGGTCTACTCTATTTGTGTAGAATTTTAGAGTTGTAAACGTATATTGGAAACAAAATTAATGGAAAGCGGGAAAGTAATACAAAGCAAGAAAAGGAAGAACAAAGTTTAATTGAATCATTAAAAGAGTATAGGTTGAAAAGGCAGGCAGGCAATAATTAATTAGTTTATTAATTGGATGGTTTCAAATGGTATAAAAATATAAAGAAAATAAATGAATAACTAAACAAAATATGTTATATTTAATTAACCCTCTCCACCTTAGGGTTGGGGTGGTTACCAACAAACTAACGAATTGTCGCCGATTGAACCAAAACACAAATCAAAGAGACCCCTGCATTTAGGTTATTTCTTTTACATCCTTTGAAAAATCCGGGGTACCCCTAAACATGGGGTAGAGTTAAGCCGTAGAGATAAGTAGAATTTTCGAAGATTTTTGCAAAAAAATCAGATTTCGGCTAAATTTTTCGCCTTGAATGGTATTAATAGAAAAAAGAGATCATAACCTATATTATGATGTAAAGAGAAGAGAAGAGAAGAGAAGAGAAGAGAAGGGAAGAGAAGAGAAGAGAAGAGAAGAGAAGAGAAGAGAAGAGAGAAGAGTTTGTTTAACACACATTTTACACGTTTGTAGATGAAACTGAAGCGAGCGAGTCTCTGTGCTCGGCCGTTCGCTTAATGTTCTCCACATTTTGCATGTTTAGTTTTTGCATTTTATTGTTTATCTATTTACTTAGTACAAAGGGAGATTTAGAAAATAAATGAATTTTCTGACGGAGGAACGGAGGAAGAAATTAATAGTTATCCTTACATATTATGTATTACGTTATTGTCTTATTGTTGTTCGATTGTGTAACTATGAATAATCATAAATTCCGCGTTATGCCGCTTGTTCATATCTAAATTAACGTTCAATAATAATGAAATAATTAGCTAGTTTCAACTACGCCATTTTCAAGATGTTAATAAAACTCGATAGTTATCGATAGAGATAGAAAATGATATACATCACGGTGTCAAGCTGCACTTATGAATAGCTTCATAGCCCGTCACCTGCAGTGCGCGCCTGATATTACAAACTAGACGTACTGTCAGTGAGGATTGTCAAGGATGTACGAGATAACATTCCATTAATACCTTACAGTATCACATGTCTATCAGTAGGTATTACGATAACAATAAAAGTATATGACAATTGTGATGGCTCACCCCGAAAGGGGGGACTTAGCAGATGATATCATTTTTTGATTTTATCATTTAATCTGTTATAGCATTTTCCCAGCTTTAAAATGACAACTTACTTGTTAAAATTGATCTACGCAATCACATTTTAAAACAGAAAATCTGTTAAAATTCTTATTATTTTTTTATTTTTTGCTGCCTATTTTCGTCACTTTCTCGAAAAGTGTTCTGTCGCAAAGTCCCCCTTTTCGGGGTGAGTCATCACAATTATGCAGTTGCGAAAGATTGAATCAGATCTAACGGTTTTCTTTTTTTATAAGATTACATCATCTCTTATTGTTGTGCAAAAACCAAGCACAAATTTCGAAAGGAGAGGTAATGTGAGATTTTATAATGCTGTACCTTTTATGACAGGAAGGCAGCTTGTGTGATTGTTTTAACATTATCTCTAAGTGTAAAAAATATTGTATTGATAAAAGAGCGACTGTCTCTTGTTCTATAATGAAACAACGTTATACAAACGAAGCCGCTCTTCTCGACAGTTTCTCCTTTTTAATAACAAACTTTAGGTTAATAATCTGATCATACAGCGATCCAATAACCCACTCATTAGCTAGAGATGAAAGGATCCACATTTATACGCGCTAGAGGGAAAAGTGACTTTCAAACACTCAGTAAAATGTCAAACTGATTTTCCTATACTTCGGGGTTCGCAAGTCCAAACTTGAAAAAAGGTCCGTCAGTTCGAAAATAGGGTTCACTAGTCCCAATTTGTTTTTTTAAAAAGGTCCGCTAGTCCGAAAATTAGATAAGGTCCGCAGGTACGAACTTTAAAAAAGTCCGCGAATTCTAAGGTTCGCCAGTCCGAAAATGGAAAAAGGTTCCCTAGTCAAAAAAAATATACAAATCTAATAATTTTTTGACTAGCTGACCCTATTTTATTTTCGGACCGGCGAACCTTATTTCATTTTCGGACTGGCGAACCTTATTTCATTTTCGGACTGGCGAGCCCTAGGATTAACGAACCATTTTTAATTTCGGAATAGCGGACCTTATTTCATTTACGGACTAGCGAACTCTATTTCATTTTCGGACTACCGAACCTTCGGACTAGCGAAGATTATGATCGTGACCTTTTATCAAAATAGAGTTTATTACAGAATCGGAAACAAACCAAAGGCAGTCAAAAGAAAACTTATTATCAATAATTTGAGTTTAATGTTGCTCGATGTATAAATAATAACCAAAAAAAAAAGATAAATTTCTTGCACTTTTTATTATTCTTAGCCTCCAATATATAGTTAATAGAATAAACATTAGGGTGCATCAAACGCCCCTCAAATGGCATTCTTCCTACCTAGTCTTAAAATGTTCCAATTGTCAAAAAATTAACATGCATCAAGTTTAAATTGATTTGGACATTGTCATGGGTACCCACGAAGAGCTCAAAGTTACAGTATATGTCTCTATGTGGAAAGTTGGTTGACCCCTGTACAACCTCAATTAGGAGTCGATGCATCAATTTGAAGCAGCTATAACGATAAAACCGTTTGGATTGAACAACTCATCTCTTATGATCTAATACACCAAAGATCACCTTTTAATCTGTGATACATAAGTTGCCAAAAATAAGTATTGTGCCTCAGAAATAAA
>JXSR01S029017.1:2951-16176 GCA_000969725.1 Ophiothrix spiculata
TTTTGAAGCTGTTTAAAATGAACCTAATTTTGAACAAATTTCTTGATTTTCATAATGAAAGGTAGTAATTCTTATTTAATTTTTTCAACCCATTCTTGGTTTTTTGTTTGAGTGTTACTGTTCTAAATGGCTTAAATAAGGATCAAATTTACAGAGGAGGTTGTATTTTTTTGTTAATCCTGACCAGGCTTTACGGCTCAGCGCACCCAAAAATAAGCGGAAAAATTGTCCTTCCATGACCGTTCTTCCGTTATTATGACCCCTTCGCATTTCGCATTGTTAAAACATAACCGTAGAGAATCTTTTGAAGTGGAATGTGGCAAACTATTGCAGAAACACCAAGCAATGCATTCAGTAACTTTGAAATAAAATTTCTTCATAAATTTCATGAATATTTTCAAAAATGTACTCAAGGTGAAAAACCATGTCCGTTTGCTGTCCTTCCGTGACCGACCTCATTAATATGCATATTTTGCGACAGAGAAATTTTTTATGAAAAAAATCCTGTTGAATATAAATGCTTACAGGTATACTCAACCTAATATGGAATTAGTTTTATTTTATCCAATTCAATTTTGGCAATGCATGTGTTTGAAATACAGAAAAATTCTGTGATTGTCCTTTCGTTACCGTGAAAATGCCCATATATTATATAGATTTGAGTCAAGCAATTTTAATTTAGACTTTTTAAAACATGTTCAAGGTCAAATATCTTTCTTATTTAAAACAGGTATCCCGTAAAGAACTAATTCAAAAATCTCAATTTCATCAAATGTTTAAAAAAATTGGTAAGAAATTGAAATGTTTTATTAAAATGACGAGATGCATTTTTTATAAATTGAGATACGCAATTATGTAATTAAATGTTTTGAGATAGCCCGGAATAAATAGTAATATAGGCAAACATTTGTGACAGAAATAAACAGTGAGATATGCAATTATAATTACCATGTTGTGAGATCGGTAGGAATATAAAGTGAGATCTTCAATTCTATTCTCAGTAAGTCGCACAACTTTCATTATGACTTTGAAAAGCATGTTGAAGGGCATATCTATTTTTATTTACTTAATCTAAAGAGCTCATTTAATAAAAAAAATCGCACAAACAGTTTTGACCGGGAGTGTATGTCTTTTTTGTGGGGTAAGACCAAATCGCTACTTTTTGTCATACTGTCGTAAACTAAGATATTTGCTTTTTAATGAGATATTTTAAACAGGTTCGAACTAAGGTAGTGTATACACTTACCAATTGTCCTTGTTGTAACTATCTTCCAATATGACCACGTTCCTGGCACATCATCAAAAAAAACTTGCACTCTAAAGCTATAATTTGTGCACTCAACAAGTTTGCTAGAAGTAATATTTTCATAAATGATTGGTCCCGACATTCGTAGAACAGAGTTTTCCAGGAGTTCATATTCATATCGCAATGTTTCTCCTGGTTTCATGATGCGGCAGGGAGGTCGATTCCAAGAAAATGACAAACCATTGTGCGATACATTTGCTTGAGCTGTTACTATAGGTCTGAATGTAGGAACTGTTAAAGAGATGTAAGCGTAGACAATCAACTTTCAAATTTATTAATAAGCTTTTGCACGCTACACATTACAATTTTCTCCTGGACCATTTTGTCTCAAACATTTTTGTCCTCCCTTCTGTTATTTCATTTGCTCAAAGTTTGACAATTCTGACGTCACATTGTTTGTGGCCCTCTGCAGCAATGTTGGTTGTCTTCCCATGAAAAACATCTATTGTCTGTCACAGTGTTATTTTTGTTCTCGTTGCTAAGACAGTTCGACTAGTCCCTTTCTTCATCTTCCTCTTTTGAATTCTCTTTTTCTTCTTTAAAATATTTTTCGAATCTGTTTGTTTGTTTTCTTGACATTTGCTTATGTTGTCAATTCAGATTAATTGTTGTTCTCTCTGACCATGCTGACGGGATGGGGTGTTTTATGTCATGGCCTAACTATTGAAAACTCAAATTACTCAAGGAAGCTTAATTTCTATATATAGCCGAATAATAATTCACATCTACAAAGTCATTTTGAAGCAAATTTTTTATCAGATTTTTCGGATTTGGCAGATACCCAGTATGAAAGCACCCAAACTAATTCAGGAGCAGTGCATGTATAATGTATTCATGACATTAATAATTGTGTCTGGGTTACATTCAGTTTGTTATAACAATGAATAGTTCATTGTCACCAACTTTTCAAAAATAACCCCTTTTTTCAATATTCGGCTTAAATACACAAAAGGATGTCTAAAATAATTTTTAATATAATCCTACCTATTGATCTAATCAGATGATGGTCAATGGTGACACCATGATGGCTAAATTCATTATCGATACCCATCAAAATAGATACCGTATAAATTGAATTATGAGATAAGCCTGTGATATAAATGTATGGTAACGAAGTGTCATCTCCAGCAGACATATATGGAGTATTAGAATATTGTGGACACTGCCCTTCTTTCTTGAGCTTATACTGCACCCTATACCGTATACGTGTACAGATATATTCACCAGGTGACCATGAAACATATATTGAGTTTCCCTGTGTTACAGCTACAACACCAGTCACTGCTGCAGGAGCACCTGTGAAATAGGCAGTTTGAAGATATCACGTATAAATTACCCGGGGGTCGCTCGAAAAAAGGTTGTACGCATGCTCGTCAGAGCACCTTAAAATCGGACCCTAAATGTCGTAATCATGTTTAGCAAATTCTAACCCTAAATGGAGTAAAATATTCAAAATCATGCCCCCTAAATGTCGTAATGCAAAAAATTAACCCCTAAATGGCGTAATGGGCATTTGACCCATTAATGGCGTAACACACCGAAATGGACCCTTCCCTCAACGGTGTGACGCACTATATTCTGCCATAAAAAAAAATAAAAACATGAGCGGAAGCATTATCTGTTTTATTTCTTGGAATTTTAGAATAGATGGTTAAACAGTGACCCTAGAGTTGAAGATATCGTAAAAAGACGACCCTTAATGTTGAAAGTTACGTTACCCTGAAAAGACACTCCTTTTTCTAAAGACGTCGACGACGCCAATGGGCCAAAATCCAACCCTTTTTAGATGTTTTTCTGACGAGCAATCGTACCACCTTTTTCTTCGACCACCCTCCCCAGGAGTAAATTATTGAAGCAATAACAGTATTTCAAACACATTTTCTTTAACAAATGTCAATGTTATTCTGAAAACAGCATGTTCCCGCTATACTTGCTTTGGAAGAAGTGTTTTACGGTGACAATAAATTATATAAAGTGCACTTAACTTTGGTATATAAGTCTTATGTAAAAGGTATGAACAGAGTTCCATGAAAAAAAAAACCACAAACATCACCATATAAACAATTAATATGGTGCAACCCAATGAATTGGTGGAGATTTAATTTGCTTTTCCAAAAATAAGTACAACAAATTCTTCAAGGAATATTATAGAAATATAATCGTCAAATACGATGCGTCGCGACGAGACCTTACCTGGGCATTTTTCTATAGAAGTCGAATCGTTAAGTATAAGAAGCCATTACCAACCACGTTAAAACCACGCCGACATCAGATATGCATAAAGATAGAAAACAAGGAGCAAGACCAGATAAATCATTATTATTGTCAATTTCAAATCGTAGAAATGCTGTGGTAAGTGAGTTTGGATGTAACTTGAAAAAGAATTATCGACAGGAAGTTGGAGACCATAAAACGGGGCTAAAATTGAACCTGACCCGAGACCTACAACTTGCCCTGGTAACAAATTTAGTACAGTTAAGGTGTACTAAAAATGTACTTTTATTGAACTAACAATATGCTAATGCCATGAAAAGTACTTTTGTAGTATGTTTTTGATGTACTCGAAAAGTACAATTCCATAATGGTCTCGATACTTCACTTACCCTAGGAGTTATTGCATTTAGAAAAAACTGCATTTTTTTAAGTGAAGAAAAAAATCAGATGTCTACAAGTTATGTGTACATTCATGCATACTCAAGAAAAAATTATCTGTATATTAAAATGTTTAAAAAACGGTTCTCTGCTTGCAATACCGCCCAAATTAAGTGCTGATCAGCTCAATATCATGAGAAGTAATCGTCATTAAATGCTTCATGCATGTGTTGATGCAAAATAACCACTCATGTGTGTTCAGTATCAATTTTCAATCAATTAAAATATTGACTAGCAGTGTATCTATTATTGGTGCCATGTCCTTGTTAGTCTAACTTAAGATTCAACTCCTGATTTGCGTTCTCCAAAATTAATTAAAATAGCGATACAAAAATGTTTATAACTTTGCAACGGAACGTCGGATTGGAAAATTCAAACGGTTTTGGATTCCTGAGATCACCTATTTTATTTGAACTTTAATTTTACAAATTTACTTGATGTGTAATACTTTTGACTTAGACTTTTCCCTTCTTTTTTGTTATATTCAATCGACTCTCATTTTGCATGCTTATTTGATATGCACTTTTTTTTTTTTTTTTTGGGGGGGGGGGGTACAAATATATTTTTACATAGAAATAGCCATTAATATTATTTGCATAGGTACTGATTTCAACAATAAATAAAGGCATACAAAACAGTGTATATGCCTATAATTTTGTTATTAATCAAAATTAACTTAAGGTGGTCTAGCACAAATAGAATTCCTCTATTTATTTTTCTTATTTTTTGATATATGGTGTTTTCATATGTGTTGATTACATTTCTGAAATAAAAAAGGGGATCATCGACTTAGTTTTTGAGAAAAATCTATTTAAAAACACTATGTTTTACCACTGTTTACCATTGACTTCTATGGTAAAATCAAAATAAATAAGACAACAACGCTAACAATTAAAAAAAACGGCTCTATTTTTTTCTCTCTTTTTCGCATATGTTTTGGTCCTTTAATAGTTCTTTAAAAAACCGTAATGAAAAATATGGTCACTGACTTACCTTTGAAGATATTAAGCAAAATAAAGCAAAACATTGTTTTTTTCTTAAGCAATGAGTAACACCTTACTCAAGCACTGTGCGCTTTGAGCCCTGCGCCGTCAGGTGTAACGCGCATGGTCTTATGATGCGTGAATATAAAAATGACGCACGTGTAAGATCGCGTTTTATTAAAGCGCAAGATACAGTAAGCCAGAAAGTACGCTAAAAGCCCGGAATAAATACTTTGAAATTGTGTCCAACACCGCTGATATCAGCTCACTCGTGTCTGACACCGTTTCTGTGCTAGGCCACCTTAAGGCTACAGTCCCTAAATGGGTGCCATTTTTGCCAACGGCATCTTTACTGCAAATCTTTACCAACTTACACATATCAGAATAATACATTTTTGGCGTACATATGTAATAGAGTTTCTAGTTTATACATGAGACTTTAGTGGTGATTTCACGTCCATTATCAAGGTCAAAATTACGTCAATAAACTACTTCGAAAAATGTACACTTTTTTCGCCGAAACCTTAAAATTTTATGATGTTCAAACGATTCGCCTGTTTTCAAATTTTGACAGATTGTAGGCTTGATACTTAACCTGCCAAAGGCTTTGGCAGGGTTCTGTTTTTCACAAGTTTCTTTCTTCTTCTTCTTCTTCTGGCAACACTTTGATGTATCATAACTGTGGCATACAATGACTGATTTTAATCAAACTTGGGTGAAGGGACCAGGGTTACCTCCCATTTATGTCACCTGACCCCTGACCCCTCAGAGGTCATGTAGGGGTCACGGGGTCAAAAACTTGATTTTCACGAAAAAGGTTTCAACTCATGTACATTACATGGTATGTTCATGAAATTTTGGGACATGAAACCTCTTGACATTGTCCACAAAAGTTATTGGATGAAAAAGATACCTGGGGTCATATGGGGTCACGGGGGTCAAAAAAGGTCAAATTATTTAAAAAAATCAGTAAATATCAGTAACTTCCTAGTGCAAGGTGGTATAATTATTCTACTTGCACAGATAGATTGGCAAAAATATACTGAACAAATCTTCGTGACCTTTGACCCCAAAGGTCAAAGATCATGGGTCAAAGGTCAAATTATCAAAATGCTCCGATTGACTTAAAAAAATGGTATGCAGGTACTTTACAGCATCCTGAACAACATGAACACATTTTGAAAATCATCCGAGGTCATTAAAGGGGTGTTAAGGGGGTCAAAGGTCAAATTACCAAAATGCTCCGATTGACATGAAATTTGATATGGATATACTTTAGGACATGATGGGGCAACAATAACACGTTTTTTAAATCATCCAAGGTCATTAAAGGAGTGTTAAGGGGGCAAAAGTCAAATTACCAAAATGCTCCGATTGACCTGAAATTTGATATGGATGTACTTTAGGACATCCTGAGCAATATAAACACATGTTTAAAATCATCCAAGGTTCTTAAAGACCAATATAGTTTAACAGTTAAACTGAGTTGGTTACAGGAGAACACATCAAGGGTTAATTACTGTTGACAAGTATTATAAACATAGCAAGTACACACCACAGGAGTTCTTGAACATAATGTTAACTATGTTTCACAAAATTTGTCCTTGGTAAATCCTTAAAACCACATGACTCTTATCCCAATTCAAATCAAACCAGTAGGTACTCCTTGATATTTTCCAAATTTTTACATTGGCCTTTAAGGGAGTCAAAAGGGTCAAAGGTCAAATTACCGAAATGCTCTAAAAAAAGGTCAAATTTTCAACTTTGTCCGATTTCAAAGTTTAAGGTGTCAAATTATTTGTTTTGGACCAGCGATCAAAAAAGTAAATGGTGGCTCTGCTGTCCGACGTTTCCTTAGGGGTCAAAGGACAAAAGAAAGGTCCAATTTTTAATTTTGTTTTCAAGAAATAAAGTGTCAAATTGTTCGTCCTAGACCAGCTATCAAAAGCCTCAACGTTGACCCCGTCGTCTTATCTTTTCTTTGTCCAATTTCAAAGTTTTAGCCAATCACATTTTACATACTTATCCTGGCAAAAATAGACTGCATAAGAAATTACTTGACACACATTGGTGACCTTTGACCAGAAAATCAAGAGTGCATAGGTCAAACTTTTAAATTGCTCTTATTTAGCTTGAAATTTGATATGGATGTACTTCAACACATACTTGTCAACATAAACACATTGTAAAAATCATTAGAGGATTAAAGGTTTTAAAAGGCCTTCAAATGTTAAATTGTCTAAAAATCATTTAACATCAATGTTCCAAGTACAAGGTAGTAGATTTATTCACCTAAAAATGGCAATTGGCAGGGTCGCTGTCACTTCAGGAACAGTACAGTTCTAGTTTTTATTGAATTACAAATAATATGTTATAAATGTGTTGCGTTGATTTTGAATGATAATGTAACAAACCCGCGTTGTTTTGCCCGAAAAATACTTGTCTCGTTTTCTATCGTTAGTTATTGTGCAACACAGACAATAAACTTTGTTCTGCTTAGTGATCGTATCAGTGGCCTGTGTACGGCAGATATTCCAATTACCTGGTGCTCACCAAGTATGAACATGTTGATTGTTGGTGCTGCCAGGTCATAGGAATCATCTGCCGTACATAGGCCACTGATATGATCACTATATCATGTTCACTGCAAGTTTTTACCTACTTACACCTATCAGAATATCACAATTCTTAACATACATATGGAATAGACTCTCTAGTTTATACATGAAACTTTACTAGTAATTTCACGTCAATTATCAAGGTCAAAATGACGACTAAAGACTACTTCGAAAAAGTTGACCCCTTTTCGCCGAATCCTCATAATTTCATGATGTTCGAACAATTCGACTGGTTTCAAATTTTGACAGATTGTAGGCTTGATACTTGTTATTAAATTACAAACAATAATTTATAAATATGCTGAGTTGATTTTGAATGATAATGTAACAAACCCGGGTTGTTTTGCCCGAAAATCCGGACGTGAATTACGACTCTGAGTTTGCCCTGTTTGAGCTGTGAATTGCATGTTTTAAGTATCTACATTATCTACATTTTGTCTGATATACGCATTCGCATAATTTACTTACAAATTGAGGCACAAATTGCAATTTTTATGTAAACAAAAGAAAAATACGGCATTCTAATGCTTATGTTTTAGATTTTAGTTCACAATCTCAACGCTACCTTGATAGCTCAGCGGTAGATCTCTCGCTTCGTAATGCATGACTAACCTCCACCATAATTGACCACACTTGAATTTCGGACTTTTGATTTTGCTTGTAACTTGGTCAAATATTTGATAAACAATGAACAAGTATATTACACATGTAACAATCCTACATTTCACCTCTGACCTTGGTATCTGACATTTGACCTAATCAACAAATGAGAGTTGTAATGCCGTACCTATGAACCAAGTTTGGTTACAATCCGTCAAAGTATGAAGAGGCTACAGGCAAATGTTTACCCCTTGTCAAATCATACAACAACAGACAATACAGACATCGCAGTCATCTACGAGGGTCATTCAAAAAGTTCTACCTGTTGTATCATAACTTATTTTTATTAAAGGTACACAGCAAACAACAAAGACTCAAAGTTTGCGATTAACTCATCTCGATTAAAAAAAGACTAATATTTTTAATCTTTGAAGAGCAAAGAACGTGTTTTCTTGTTAATCGCCGCCAGATTAAGCGCAAAAGCGTGATTTTTTTAATCGTTTGGTATTTTTACTCGCTTGTCGGAGTAAATTTTCTGGTTCACACACTAAAATTTACCGGACAGAACGACGTGACCACAACGCAAAATGGAGCCCTTCCAAGAACCTGTAGAGATGCATGGATTATTATACCTGAATTCATGTCTATAGTCAAAGGTAAATGTGATTATCAATTGCAGTAAATGCTGAACTATTAAATTATTATTGTCGGCGAGTCCAGCGAATATACTTAGCATGCTTAAGCTTAATCACTGCTTCGATACACACAGTGCACAATCGACGCAGCTACAGTGTATTGTATAGCACTATTTATCTTCGTGGCTTTGTAATTGCGGGCCTCTTTTTGTCGTTGATCTGTACGTTAAAATATATGGCCATGATCTTTTTTAGCATTTTCTGAGCGACGGTATTTATAATGTTAAGACTTATTATTCTCCCGGTTATTCTCTGTAAACGGTAACCAAAGCTCTGTAACTACAAAATAGGCTGCAGAGATTGAAGTTGAAAATGGGAGATGCCAAATTTAAGCAGTGTAAATAATGATCAGTCTTGATATGAGGGAACTAGTCTACTAATAGAGTAATTTTTAATCTACCTTTAAGATTAAAATATTTACTCTTTTAAAGGATTAAACAATTTAATCAATAAAAGAGTAATCCTTTAATCTTGCAATACGACTTGTTCCCTTTTTACTACCGTATTGATTAAAATTTTGCTCTACGTTGAGCAATTATTTTTTGCTGTGTAGCTACTTGCAAATTGGTTCAAATATAGCTAAGAATATCAAATATACATAGTGAAAAAAAGCTTAGTTCCTTTGTGTACAAAATACATTAGGCCTATATAATATGTGATGACTAACACCGAAAAGGAGGACTTTGCGACAGAACACTTTTTAAGATACTGGTGAAAATAGGTAGCAAAAAATGAAGAAAATAATAAGAATTTCCAGCAGATTTTGTAAAATATGAACGCCTTGATCAATTTCGACAAATAAGGTGTCATTTTAAAGCTTAGAAAATGCTGTAACAGATATCACCTGCAACGTCCCCCCTTTCGGGGTGAGTCATCACATATGTTCTAGAAGTGGAATAATGCGAAGGACACACCATTAGACTTTCAGGCCAGGTAGGTGGGGGTTAGGGGCTTGAAGACGGTTTTTCTGACTGAAAAAATACTTGACTCGTAATGTAAAAGAAATAAATAATTTGACCCACTACTTGAATAACAAAATAACTTGATCTACACAAGGCACTAAAAAAACTTTTAAAAAAATGACTCTCATAAATAATCTAGTATTGTTTACTAGTTTAATCGTATCTTAAATTTAGGTCTTTGGAATTTTTAAAAAAGCTTTGTTTTGCAGTCAACATTGAAATTCTTGGTTCCTAGATGAATTCAGGCACTGAGGATCGATTTTTCCCCATGTAGACCTCTTTTTAACTGTATAATGGTCCTGGATACAAAATATGGGGTCATTACGTGTGACACTTGGAAAATAGGGCATTGCGTGTGGGTTTCACGGAAAAAAGGGGCCATCTCACTTGCAGTTGTTATTCGCCGACATATGGGAGTGACCCCCTGGACTATACTTCTTCAGTAAAACATTTTTAAGTCAACAAATATTTTGAGAGTTCATATTTTTTTTTTTTTAATTCACTGATATAAATTATTTTTTCTTAAATTTTCTTGAATTAGCTTAAGAGTCTACAGCTTGAAATGAAAAAAATATATATAAATTAATGTTTGTTCTCGTTATTGTGTCAAATAGACCCCTTTACAGGAACGAAAAAGTTTCTTGAAGTTACAGCATCTAAAAATTGCAACATCATGGGTTGTTTATTCCATGGATTGTAATCAAGCTAAATATTTTAACCATGATTAAACTTTAACAACACCACCTAAATACATGACAAAATGCACACACTGCATAAGATTTTACGACCATGAACTAAAAGCAATGTTGAAAATTGCAGTGATTTGAATCTTTATATAATTTGCATAAGTGAGAACTGACCTTCAATACTGGGTGAATGAATTCTTTGCACATGTGCAGAAGGCTATTCATATAGTACAATGTAGAAAGGTGATGTATCGTTTTTTATGTGAATCTGAATATTTGTTTTTGTTAATTAATTATTTAATTAAAGAAGCCCAAGTATTGAAATCTTTGATTGCAACAGAAAGGATTTTTTTCTGACAGAATGGTATTTTGCAATTTTATGGTGATTTCCAGTTCTGTAAAAATTGACAATTGTTTGAATGAACCAATCAGATGATAGATGGTGGGAATTAGATCATTGATCAGATCATCTGTAAGTACCGGTATTTTGGGAATCCCATATTGCCTCAAAAGGTGTTTGTGGTTTTTCTTACATTGTTCTGAACTATGGGAAATTCCCAGTGTGCTAAAAAAACTGCACATGACAGCATGGGGTTATTTTCATTCAAATGTAAAAATTATGACCCCAAGCCAAGTGATTTTTGGGCAGAAGTAAAATTTACTTTGTCGGAGTTAGATGGATAGCTATAAATTTGTTGGATGGAATTATACAGATGATTGGAGTTTGTGACACGTTGGAGAATTAATTTGGATTGCAATGAATGGAGAATTAAAGACAACTGGTTATTTTATTATTGAATGTCCGAGTGGATTATGTGTGTTGGATCCAGCTTCTAAGCCAAACAGAGCTTCTTTTGTGATTGCTAGACTATAAATTGTCGTTGAAGTTCGTCAGGAACGTTTTGGATTGCATTAAAAGTATTGTAAATTGTTCCATACAACAGTGTATTTATTTTGTTTCATTTAAGAACCTGTGAGTTGATTTTGGCCTCGGTCATTTCAAGTCTTTGACCATAACAGTGCAAATAAACTGAAAATTTTAATAAATTCCCTACTATGAGAATTAATATCGATTATAAATTTGTCAGGACGTTTTCCCCTGAATTGATTTATTTCCTGACTCTTTTCCTGTTAAATAAAACTAAAATCAGCCAATATATATCATGTCAAAGGTCGTTAAAAAAAGTATGTACTTCCAGAAAGGAATTTTCACACGGAACATGATGGTGATGTTGATTTTTGACCGAAAATCACATTTTTTGAGAGAAAATCTCAAGAAACACATTTTGGCCATTTGGGCTTCCAGACAAGCTTAAAATAACAATTAAAAAAAAATACTTCTGAATGAGAATTTTAATTCAAAACACCCATTCAGATGTTGCGTCATTTTTTTTTGATGATATTGACCAAGTTTTTGAATTTCATGCCAAATAAGGTCAAAAAATGACCAAAAATGGAAAAAAGTGATTTTTTGACCTTATTTGGCATGAAAATCAAAAGTCAAAATCCTCAAAAGTAAAAATGTAATACTACAATTACATAAAACAGCGCCGCTTAGCCGATGCTAACGCACACTTAATGCGTTAGGCCTACGTTTGTCATATTATGTCGATGTGCAAAGCTCTGTCACATATCAACGTATAAAGAAGTATAAAGCCCAATTTACATCAAAGGGGCGCACCATTGGATTCTTAGGGGGTTCATGGAAGTTGGTGTCGAGATTCTTTTATTTTTTGTTTGTTTGTTCGGCGGCGAGATTTTCTTTATTTGCATTTTTATGATTTTCTTAAGGTAGAGGGGTAAAAATCTTTTTTTCCTTTTAGTCTTTGAGTCAAGATTTTTTTTTCAGAAAACCTCCACGCCCCTGAGAATCAAATGGTGCGCACCTAAAAGCATACTATATTACGTTATAATTTAATGTTCGTTGCTAGATGTACGTTAAGTTCATTATTCATATGGTAGAATCAGATATGTGTTTGAATTGTAATACCAACAATACAATGGTGTTAGGCATCAAGTGAATTTATTGGCGCGCATATTGGTGTTAATAAATAATCAGTGTTAACAGATAACTTTATGAATAATAAATTAGCAATACCTTGACAATTTACTCCTGACCATCGATTACCACAGCTGGCTCCGTTATTGCATTTACCAGTATCTTTGGCACAATCAACATTCCCATTGCAGTGACACTGAGACCGACAACTTGCTCCAAATGTGTTTGGTGGACAAACTAAATAGTGCACAACAAAGGTAAAGTTATAAATATATATAAATATATTTGAAAATAAATAGCATATACTATGATACCAACTAGCGTGTCAAGTTTCATTTATCTATTTTTAACAGGAAGACACAAATTAATCAATGATACTCAGTGTGACCGTCCATTTCAAACAAGCTGTAAATGCCCGGACCGCTCGAAGAATTGGTACGCATGCTCGTCAGAGCTCCTCAAAATCGGACCCTAAGGTCCGTATGCACAAAAGAGGTTTAAGAGTTAGACCAGGTTTAAAGTTAGACCTGGTTTAAGTCAAATTTTGAATCACTGCTAAATATACTTTTCTCAACTAATATTGTCATATTTCGTGTTTTTTGTAAGGTTTGTTATCGAATTGTTAATATTAAAAGCTTCTGCAGTTTAAAAATGCTACACTGTTAGAAGGTTGGGCAAATAATTTACCCAACGTTGGTTCAACTATGAACAACCCAACTTCTGG